>JASKDV010084788.1:0-15014 GCA_032466395.1 Aegires albopunctatus | reverse complement strand
CCCCCCCCCCGGACGCACAAGTTGAATTTAGGCCTATCTCGATTTAGGTCTTTAACTGTTGTATTGAGACCAACACAAATTTGACATTTACTTCTCTGTTGTCCAGTGTTATTTGTTTTCACTGACTTCTATTTATCATTTTCTGAGATGGTACCAGTGACCAGTCATAGGGAATCTCATCTTTTCAGCCTTTTATTGTCCTTTAAGAATCAAAGTGATTTGAGAGTATGTTTTTATGGAATGAAAAGTATTAGACAGAGTTAATGTAATGAAAATTTAAACCTGAGATTGTTGTAAAATTATGCCCCTCTATTTGCAGATGATGCAAAATCCAATGAGAGTCTCCTGGATTCTGAATCAGTCTATCTTCCGTTTGACATCCCAGCAAGTCCTATTATTCAAAGAAGGCCTTTCACTGCCCCAGAGAAAAGAACAAAAGTCTTTTCTAAATCTCCTTCTACATCTGGTACAATAGCATCTGGGAAACCACCAACCTCAATTAATCATGCTCATCTACTCTCAAGACCTGCCACTGCTGCAGATGCCTATCACAGTAAATATGTCTCACCTGAGACTCGTCCTTTAAAGCCCTTTAATCAAAATTTAAACAAAGGCTTTCATCGACCAAATTTTGAGATTTCTGCACCTGTTTCCTCGCATTCTGAACCCTCAGTCAGTCAAATTTCAGATTCTCAATTGTCTACAGCCTGTAGTCAGGACTATGATTCTAGTAGTGAGCCTAACAGTGAAAGCCAATCCTATGTGAAATCAGAAAACCCTCAAGAGAACTGTGTTCAAAACAATGATAATGCAGGAGTAAGGTCAGGTTTGGCCAACTTACCTGTAACTCCACCAAAAGACAAACTGAATCTCATTAAGTCTGTAATTGGGAGCAAGAAATTGACTCAAGGTACCGACTCCTCTTTCACTGAAGAATCAAAGGCAGCCACAAATGTGAAATCGGTTGCATTTTCTATGAAAAGCTCTCGTCAAAACAAATCCAACACCACAACTACAGCACCGGCTATGGCAGCAGCTGCTCTATTGCGGGCCCGTGTACCCAATAGAAATCCACAGAGTGATGTTAAGGATCAAAATTCTAATGAGCATGCAAACAATATTTCTATAGTTTCAGGGGGGGAAAATTCATCACTCGAGTTAAAAGGTCAGAAAGGGGATAATGTAGGAGAGAGTAAGAATATTAAAGGGAAACTGAACCTTGAAAAAATGGAATTGAGACATGATGGTGGATCCTTCAGCAGCACAAGGGATTCAGGTTTCTTATCTCGGCCTTCAAGTGATGCAGTAGAGGATGTACAGCTCCAAGAGCCAGGTATGCCTATCTTTCTTTTTCTTTGTATTTTAACTGCTTGCCCTACCTTTTTATTTTACAAATCTTTTACATACCTTACTCTCAAATTGACTTTTATTAAATGATATAATATATATATATTATATTATCCATTTATTGTTTCAAGAAATTTAGATTAGGAATGTGAATATTTTGATAATGAATAATGAGTTTGAATGTTTTACTCTGTTGATCTGATGTAAAGAATGTGATTGTTTTACTTTTTTAAAAAAAGAATTCTACTACTATAGCATTTGAAATAACTGCATAAAAAAGTAATAGGGCCTAATAGTATATATGAATTTAGGGTAGAGAGAAGCAAGAAGGTGATGGGAATATAGTGGGATAGAAAAATTGGTGTCCAATGGAAAACAGTTAAGCGACCAACCTTTTGTGACCTGATTCTTCGAATTAGAACATATGTCATGGATAGGGGTTTTGAGATATTTATATAATAAGAAAGTCCAGGACATGCGCTTTAATTAATCTGATACCAGATTTATGAAGATTAGATTTATCATGAGGAAGATCTGGTGAGTATTAAAGATTAAAGGTTAAAAAAAAAAAAGTTTTGAGAGAATGGCAATCAAATCTACACAACTGAATAGAATAGAACTGTTGCTTTTCTTCTACCAATTTGCATCAATTGGTAAAATATATAATACTTTGAAAAAACAAACCAGCACTGTAATTATTATATAAGACAAATCATATGACACTTCAATGGGCATGACAAACAGGCTCATATTGTTTTTAGCCTTGCCAATTTTTTAAGATTTAGCTTCCTTTTGGCTCCTCCCCCTGCCTTCACAAGAAGGGGCACTCCAAACAATGCAGATGTGAAGTTAAAGATTCATTTAAGACCTGCCAATCAAGTATGTAGGGTTGCACCCAATGCAAGACTTGAAGCAATTCAAATGAATCAATCTGATCACCTGTGTGCTCATTCATGTCAATTTTATGACAAGATGGTCATTTCAAAAGCCAGGGTTAGCTTTTAGGAAAAAAGGAGACGTTCTTAGCTTTCTGTTGATAGGTGGTCCAGCTTGAGATCAAACTTATATATGTTTAAATTGACTCAGCAGCTGTTGAAAATGTAGTTTTCTGTAATTTTGTTGGATGAAACGGAGGTTTAGAAAAATGCATTTTTTGTCATTTATCATATTAATTCCACAAATAACATATTTATTTTATAAAAGATAAAGTTGATCATTCAAAAGAGCCATTTGATAAAAGTTATATTATTATCTTTAGATTGCTCTAGCTCAAAACAGCCTGCATGACATATTTTATGCTTCAAAGAAACAGGTCATAGTAATATATTGGCTCAGATGAAAATGGAATGCAGTTTGAGCTAAGAATTGATTGCCATGGTTACTACTGTATATCTGGCCAGAAACTTTATTTTATGGTGCTTAATACATACTTTACAGATCATAAGGCAGCAACTATCATACAAGCTCGATGGAAGGGATACTGGGCCAGAGAATACAACTCAAAGGTCATTTCAGTGCGAAAAGAAATCAGAGCTAGGAGGGCTGAGGACCACATTATGCTTTTGAGAAAAGACTTGGAAAGGTGAATTTCAAGTATTTCTTAGTTTCTACTCATTATTGAAGTTTTGCCATCTTCAGAATTCTCAATATTACATTATACAATTGATGGACTATATCAATCTCAAGCATTTTAATAATGAATTGTTTTATTTTTTTTCTGTACTAATCACTTTACTAGCATGATAAAAACAGATTGTACAACCTCTCATAACTTGAATGAGCTTCTTTCACTTTTGTTTTGGTTTTATTGTCTGAGATAGAATATAAATAATGATCTGTCTATTATTGACTAAGACTTTGTAAATATTTTCATCCATATTAATTTGTTAGGATACAATTCAACTATATCTGTTTTTTAAATATGTGTCATTAATTTATTGATGTATGTATATTTTGTAACAGAAATCAGACGTTATATGAGGAGGAAAAGAGATTGCGTGTTTTACAAATGGAGGCAATCAGGATTCTTTATCGAGAGGTAAGAACCATTTATTATGTCATATTCATCTTTATTCTCATTAATGCAGACGACTTAATGGTTTTTTTTTTACTTTCCTCCTCCAATGTCTCTATAATCTATATAATTGATTTATAGCCTGGGAGTCTGCATTCCACATGGTGATATAGACTTAAACCCATCAATATCTTTATCTCTAGAATTTTGCTAATTCATTTTATTGTGCTTTCCTCCTTATTTTGTTATGTCGTGGTCGAGTGGTTCGTGAGGTCAGCTTTCTATCAAAAGGTTGTGAGTTCGTTTCCTGCTGGCGCTAAGTCTGATGTTGAGACCTTGGGAAAGTCTCTTTACACACATTTTCCTCACCTGCTCAGATGTAAAAAGAGTACTGGCAGCTAGATGGCTGAGTGGATAGTGGCATTGCAAAGTAACACGGAGGTTGCGAGTTTGCGCCCCACTTCGGCATCCAGTATTATCCTTGGATAAGTTAATTTACCCTATTTGCCCTAGCGGTGCTGCTTTGCAGCGGACGCTAGGCTTCTCTTGGTCTTCCCTTGAGAGAAGCCTAAAGGCAATGTGCCCTAGAGGACAATAAAGGCTTTATTTATTTGTTTTGCCCACACACACACACACACAAATTGACCATAGCTTGATGATTAATGGCAGCATTGAGTAATAATATTTTGTTTCTTAATTAGATTTGGTTGACTATGCAACTTTATGTAAAAAACACTGTGGCCTTATTAGATGGAATAAGCATGCTTCACAATACATGTGTACTAATGTTGTATTTGATCTTTCTCTTTATTTGTTTCTCAAAGATCCCTTTTAGAAAAAAATAATGATAACTGGTATCCATTTCATTCACCACCCATATTATAAAATGTAATCCGTATATAAATTCTCTCCAGGTTCAGATGCTCAAATCTCAGACATTGAATTCAACAACAGATTTCAACAGCTCTGGTGGTCATGGGGACACCTACAACAGCCTTGCTGCCACCAATTTATCTACAGCAACATCAAACACATGCAGCGATCTCAATAGAACTCAAGAACTTGAACGAACTTGTGCAGGTCTTCAGAGACAAGTAGGCCCAATTTTATTTATTTTTCTCGCAGAATACGAATCAAACAATGCTCTTGTCTATGGAGATAAAAAGTTCTTTTTTTTTTACATTATCATTTTTATGTCTTATTATTAATTAGCTCTAAGAGTATTAATTTTCAGGCTTAGATTTTCATATCTTATTTGTTATTTGATTTTTTATTGACTAATAGGTCAATCTATCTATAACCCTCTTTTTTTCCCCCAGGTGTCGCAACTCCATGAAACTCTTGAGTCCGTTTCATCGGCAGTATTCCGTTCTAATAGCTTGGATGGTGCTTCCTTTGATTTAACAGGTAAGAAATACAGAAAAAATTTGAAATGAGTTTAATATAAAACAAAAATATCCTGATTTAGAATTTATGGGGTGTGGATAGCTCAGTGGGCAAGGTGCCAGCCAGTCAGCCAAGCCAAAGGTTCAGGGTTCAAACCCTTACTGTGCAGGCTTGAATTTGAAATTGAATTTCTAGGGTTTTGTTTTGCTCCCTATCCTTAAATTGCTATGATAAAATGATTGCCAGGTTCTATTGAAGGTAGACTATATATTATGTCGGAGGTCCCATGAATATATAGATGCATTTACGTGGCTGATTATTAGGCAGTCTTGGATAAACCCTGATATCATCAAAGCAGTGGAAAGAGATGAATCCAATACAATAACAAAATGATTTAGAAAGTAATTGCATATTGAGATGGCTAATAAGAAGGATTTGAAAGGAATCAAGAAGTAAAAATAGATAAATAGCGGGCATTGTATTGAATAATTCTGTATATCAGAATTTATATTGATATAGATATATGCTATGATTATCTGTTTCTCTTAATACTTAATAAATATACTGCGTTTTGAATGCAAATGACAGATTAGTGAAGAATATCAAATCTTTCTAGGTTTTCTAATGAAACAATATGTAAAGTTGATATAAGAATAATATAATATCATAAAATGATGCTCTTAAACTTGTTTTGTCACATGAATGCCATTTCAATGAATGTCCTTTGTATTATCACACCAGATAATTCGCAAACAGTGCAAGTGTTCCCTTGTACATCAAACACAGTGGAATACAGAACAAGGGAAGGAGAGTCAAGTTGCTGGGGTAATTTCTATCAAAATCAATTTGACCTATTCTTGCCCTGAATTTCTTGTATAATCAAATAGCTGTTTCTATATTTTTTTTCCCTCATAATGTATGTTCAAAAGCAAAGTCTCAGGTCATTATATTGTCCTGTGAAAAATGATGCAGTGTTGATCTTCTCTTAGATGATTGCTTTATTGTAAACTTATTCATTACATTTATGTCTCACAACATATTTAGGTTCAATTCCACATTCGTTGTCACCATATCCATCAGAAGAGGAAGAGTTCTACTACTTACAGACTCCGAGTAATGGAGCTCCCACTCCACCCAGACAATTACAGCTGCATCACCACAATCGGAATTCATTGGTGCTAACATGGCAACCATCCTCTTGCCCACCTTCAAACTCTGAAGTTGATGGGAACAAACACATCATAGGTATATTTCTAAAAAACATTTGAAATAAATTCCTAAATACTAACCACAAGTATCTCAGTTGAGAGGGATTGATGACATTGTTTAATCAGATTTGAGTTTGCATGATGAAAAATATTGATCTTATTGTGAATAAGTTAATGTATAATTTTAGTTTTCGTTAAACTCTACATAGACAGTGGTAAAAAAGAACCTTAACCATTTTACTAATCATGAAATATTAAAGGTTCAAAATTCAGTAAATTTTTTAAAATCATGAAAGATTTAGAAACAAGTGTCACCGTTTTGAGATGATTTACAAAGCTATGTTAGATGAAAGATTCCATTAAAATTTATTGTTATATGTTTGCCTATTTCCACCTATTTCTCCTTTTTCTCAGGTTACAGAGTTTATGTCAATGATCAGCTTAAGGCTTTTGTTTGTCAGCGGACATCAGCAATGGTCAAGGGTCTGAATCCAGTATCCACCTACAAGTAATTATTTTGTCGTTATACATACATTTTTCTTTGAGGGAGGCGCTGTTGTCACTATAAACTACTTTTCTTCGAGGGAGGCGTTGTTAAGGATTTTATAGGGAGCTTTAGGAAGCTTTTGAATAGGTAGCATTTATGATCTAGGGATTATTGATTATGAGTAAGATACATCAGCCCAATTTTTTTATTTATTAATCTTTGGGGAAAAATTGGTTAAGGACCGTAAAAATAGGAACTGCGATAATGATTACCATAAAAAGGAATTATAACGTCTCTACCATCATTTAGTCAATTCATTTTTTGAGAACCAAATATTAGTTTTAATCATTGTAAATGAGGCAGTCATCAAAACATTTTCAGGGGAAAAGAAAAAGATAGATATATAAATAAATAAATATATAAATAAATAAATAAATAAAATAGAGCCTATTTGAAACTTCCAATTAAATGTCATTCACAGGTTCTATGTAAAAGCTTTATCAGGATTTGGAGAATCATATGAATCCAACATTTTGATGGCCAAACTTGCAAAAGGAAATGAAAGACACAAATATTCAGCCAGTAGTGGATCAGACAGCTCAGGAGACAGTGAAAAAGATTTAGACTCTACGGAAAACAGAGACAGACAAAGGCATAGAAACAGAAAACCAAGAAAATCTCCACGATCTGGAGACAAAAAGAAATCTACAAGGCATGCGTGGCCTCGACATGTTGAGTTTTCAGAAGGACTATCTGAACTCCCTGAAGGAAGTTCTCTGGGGCTTAATCAAAATAACTCATCTTTAATGGGATCCCCTATTATTACACAACCAAAATTGCATACTCATCGGCGAAACCGCAGCAAGGACTTGCAATGCTCAGGAGATTCCTTAGTGGATGCTCTGGACAAGAACTCTCCAAGTCCTGGCTCTGATTTACTAGCATCCCCTGCAAGTGGTGAAGTACCAGCAAGTCCTAACTCAGCATCTCAGTCCTCCCAGCATCGTGAAAGTTCTAGAAAGTTACCTGAGAAACCATCGCCTAATTCAGGAAAAGAAAGAGAGTCTAAGGAAAAGAGGATTACAAAGGAAGCTTCTTACGAAAGCTCTAGGAATAAAAGCAGTGGCAACAATTCAGAAGGTCATTCAAAGGACAATAGCAGCAAAAAAGAGTCTCCTCCAGTTGGTTCATATAAACGTCAGTCTCCAACTTATAGTAGTAAAAAGGAAGTCTTTCAGTATGGTGAAACAACCAAACCTGGTGGTAGTGGAGGATCATCCAATGTTTCACCCACTTGTGGTTCTGAGGGTGATCAAAGGATGAGAATGTCCCCAAAGCCACCCAAGGAAATTATTCAGTCAAAAGTTTCACCTTCATGTGGGAGTCTTACTTTAGAAAAAAATGACAGTCTTTCTTCTTCAACCATGTCAGCAACCTTCACCATTGACAAGGCCCATTCTTTCTTAGAAGGAGTCAGTGCTATAACAGAGAGTGCACTAGCACCTAAATTTGTAGGTTCGGGAGCTCCGCGTGAGAAAAGTCACCGCAGTCCAGCATCTGGAAGTAGAGGACACAGAAGAACAAGAAGTCGAGATTACCAGTTGCATCAAGAGAAATCAAGATCCACTCCAGAGCTCACAAACATGGAGGGTGAGAGAAAGCTTTCATCTCAGTCTGAGCAAGATGGTCTTTCAGTAGAAGAAGCTCGGCAGTTAGGAATTGGAAAAGTGCAAAGTGTGGAGAGGGAAGACACTAAAGACATATCTAAAAGTGAAATTGAAACCAACAGCAAAGCAAGAGGACACAAAAGAAACAGAAGTAAAGATCTCAGCCATGATAGTTTAGATTTGATTTTGAAAAAGGAGGAAAACCATGAAGGTCATTCTGAACACAAAAGAGATGAATTAAAATCAGAATATCGTAAAGGAAAAGAGGCAAGTCCTTGCAAGTCAGAGGACTCCAAGGAATCTACACAAATTCAGACAGGTCGTCCAGTTTTAGATGGACGACGCAGACACTCCTCAGGAAGTGGGCCCAATAGTCCAGTCATCATGGGAACTGACAGAAACTCTGTAGAAGACAGAACAAGAATGTCCGTAGCAGAACAAATGGAACAACGGTACAAAAGCCTGAAGTCTAGCTCCCTGAATTCTCTCACAGGGCGAATAGAAGAGTCGAGCAGACAGGACATTGACAAAAGGACTCCGAGTAGTGAATCCTTACCGGCTACCAGCTACAAAGGTGACTCGTCTAAAAGAACACCTAGTAATGAGTCTCTCTTGTCTGGTGGTAGCTCAAGGGGTGAGGGTTCAAAGCGAACACAGAGCAGTGACTCTTTGATGAGTATACGCACTGACACCTCAAAACGCTCTCATAGCAATGAGTCCTTGCCGGGTAGTGCCAGGACTGACCCCTCCCGAAGGTCACCTAGTAATGAGTCTTTACCAGAGAGCATAAGAGAGGAAAATGAGTCAGAAGTGCCTGAATCTGCAGCAACAACTCATCCTCCCCAAGGTCCCCGCCGATCACAATCAATGGGTTCAGCTCGAGATGTTGCTCGGTCTGTTATGGGTGGAGAATCAAGTTCTTCTTCTCATAGAAGTGGTAATTCTGTCATGTCCAAGCTTCTTTTGAAACTTGAAAGTATCACCCGCAACAACTCTACTTCAGTCAAGGAGACAAAAAAGTCTCTTATGAAGCGGTCCAGCAATGAGGAATGTGAGGCATCCAGTTCAAGGCCTCCATCTGATGATGAGAGGAGGATGGGAAGAAGGTCTCGAAATCAAAGTGAAAGTGATGCAGAGGGTGGAACGTCTGACCCAGGCTCCCAACTTCCTCCCCGAGCCCCCAATGAAGGTTCCTCTGGAAGTCACTCTGATGACAGCCGGCATTCACGTCGAGGTCATCAAAGGTATGTTCGTTCCACAGTTTGTTAATGTTACTCTTTTTGCGATAAGAAGTCTTGAATCTTTCAAGAGATTTTGTATTTCGAAGGCTTTGATGAAGAAATTACAAGTCAGTTAATTCATTAGATACGACACTCATTATAGTAGGTTTCTGAGGTAGTGCCTAACTAGCCAGTCAGGTAAGCCAGTAGACATAAGTGCCGTAGTGCTTCGACTTGTCTAGCTCAGCATACTAAATCAGATCATTTTGTTTTGTAACAAAGTCAACGCCCAACTGTCCTTGACTCAAGAAGGCATAATAAAGAGGGAGATACAATTATTAGCCGTATGAGGGAGTTTCAAACTGAATTTTTGAAAAAATTTTTTTAGCATTGTAGGCCTTTTTCACATGTGTCCTCGACCTGCTATACACAACCAAAAATTTATCTTTGCCATCACTGTCTGCTGTCTTGATTCCGATTACATTAAAGTGCAGCTAGTAAAATATCAGTAGACAATAATCATTCTGTGATGTACCTAGAATGGTGTTAATCACCCCATGCAATGGTTTTGTGTTAATAAACTTTTATTCCCCCCCCCCCCCCCCCCACACACACACACACACACACACCTTCCCCTAGCCATTATCCATCAATTTCATCATGTAATAGTGTGTACTCATCGCTTTCTAGTTGAATTTGTCACCACACATAAGCGTGGGATGAGCACTTCTGGGGTTAAATGCTCCATAGCTAATTCTTTTCTTGATTTAAATGATTTCATTAATTGTCAGATCTTGAATTGTTTTGTTTGAGTCATTTTAGGCTTCATTCTCTTCCTTTCTGTTTTCTTAAGTCTTAATAAATTCTTGTACAAATATTTTTGTGTTTTAAGGTTTCATGAGCATTTTTTTTTAAGCTATTCAGCATTTTTGCTGCTTCAACTTTTGGGTAAATGTCCTGGAAAGATTTTTTCCTATCACTCTACTGAAGTTGAAATGCATTTTAAAATTACTATTTAAAAAAAAAAAATATTTCAAACTTTATCCATGAGAATCCCCATTGGCTTAGTAGAACTAAGACTGAAGATTTATTTATCAATTCAGAATAATTATCCATGACTACCAATATCAATCTATAATTGATATAATGTTAATTGTGTATATTAATCAAAGCATTGTTTTGTGTCTCCCTCTCTCTAGAACTCCATCAGACCATAGACCACCATCAAGTATGCCTGTAGAATCAGACCCAACTCGACCAACACACAGTCCAATCATCATGGAAGGAGCTACGTTGAAGAAACCAGGGTCAAGTGTCAGGAGAAATCAGTCATTCAATGGCTTTTTCTTGCCTTCCAAACATCAAGACACCAAAACCTCACCATCATCAAATGAGGTATTTAATAAGGATTTCAAAATTTAAGACAAAATTAATATAAGATCGGGTTTGTACTAGTGTAAGTCTTTTGGCAATTATTTGTGAGAATAAACCAATAGTCATGACTTTTTCCTGTGGTGATGATTTCATTTTAAGAATTCCAACGCCAGTTGTTGCTATGAGTATGAGGTTTGAAATATAATATACCAAATCCCTTCATCGTCAAAATGTATGTAGTATTAGTACTCCTGATAACGAAGGAGGGAGCTATCCTCTCTTTCACTTATAGTAATTTATAACAAGTGAGGTTGATTTTGAATCGTGATAAAAAAAATGCTTATGTTATCAATTATTCATTGTATGGATCTAGTATTATATTTATTTGTGTTTGTTTGTGGCCTCATGGTTGATGAAGGGTTAGCAAGGTCGACTTTCATTCGAAAGGCTGTGAGTTCAATTCCTGTTAGCGCTGGTCTGATGTTGTTGAGACCTTGGGAAAGTCCTTTTATACGCATTTTCCTCATTGAACCAAATTGGGGCGAAGCAAGAAGAGCAGCCGTCAACAGAGAAAAGTGGAAAAGTGGGAAGGTGATAGGTAACAGGTAACCCAGGTGTAAAAAAGTACACAGGGGCCAGATAGCCAAATGGATGGTGGCAATGCACAGTAACCTGGGATCCTGGCTTTGAGCCCCCACTTCGGCATCAAGTTTTATTTCCTTGGACAACATAATTCACCCTGATTGCCCACCTGCAGCACTGCACTGCGGCTGACGCCTGGATTATGTTAGTCTTTCCTTGACATAAACCTAGGGATGAATAAAGGGAAATTTATCATTTATCTTTCATATTAATTTATTTTTCAACATAATTGGTATAAAGTTTAATAGGAAAATGAATATATGTGTCTTGAAATTAAGACTAAAATGTCAGTAAGAATTTTCTCAGGAACTGCTTTTAAGCATTTTAAATCTAACATCAGTCATTCTTGTTTTCAGGATATCTCGAAGACGGATGAACAGAATACATCACAAACTCAACCAGTAAGTTAAACATCTACTCATTAAATTAACATTTTGTTGGATGCATAGAAGAGATAATTTCTGTGAATCTATTATGATGCACTATTTTTTATATTGTTTAGGATCTATGTATTTGCTTTCAAATTTCATACTTCAAAGATTTAATGTCCAAAGGATATTTTATTGCCTTGACTTACTTGACATAGCTCCTTTTGCTAGCGTGGTCATTAGACCTCGCAGCTTCAGCTATTTTCCTTATCAAAGTAGTAAAAGCAGACTATTTCTGTTTTGAGCAATATATTTAAGGGTTGTCGTGTTGTCTGGGAGTGACTAATAGAGTTGAAATATAAGAAACAAATAAAGTAAACAACTATTTAATGTGTATCATTTAAATCATGGGAATGAAACTCTTGCATGAATTTTGTATCACTACAGTCCAGCCCACATATATCGACATCATTTTAAAGATCCTTATATATCGTTAGTAAAGAAAATTCTCATATATTGACATATATTTGATGAAAACCTATAAAAAATTCCCTTATATCAACATTATGTTTATGTCAGTGAAGGCAACAATAAGCAAATAAGCAACATAAATTCCCATCAATAGCCATGTGAAAGTCACTCAAGGAAATAAATGCTTTTCTACCATTGATATCCGTTTCCTGGACACTTGTAAGCAGGTGAAATCTCCGAATTTAAACCTTGTCCCTTAAAAGGCAAAAATAGATCCATAGATTGACATTGTGTTGGCACCTTGCGTAGGTTGGTTCCCTCCCCCGTTCTGCTATTATTTATAAGTTGATCTTATTCATCAACATCCTGCTTATATTGACATATATTAGCGGTCACAGCGATATAAAGGGGTTGCATTATATTTTGAATATTTTTCATTATTTTTACCATTATTAGAAGCAGATGTTTACTTATTGGCTAATTTAATAACTCAAAGGATTTCTATGATAAGCACTAATTATTGAAAACTTATCCTTACTTTCTCTAAAAATATCTTTACTATTAATATTGATTATTGTGTCTCCATTTCAAGAGTCAACTTTTGTCTTATTCTTCATGTTATGGTTGTTCAAAAATTTGGCAAAAAATTCATTTCAAATTCTGGTGATATAAAATTTTGGGAGAGTATTTATTCAATAGAAAGACTTAAATATTGATTTAATTTTAAGAAAATATTTTTAATATAATATTTCCTGTATTTAGGGCTTCTGATCCAGTGAAGTGAAATGTCTCATAGTTTGCTTTAGGTATGGTTGCCTTATTTTGTAAAAAAAATATATAGTATTTTATAGAATAGTAATGCTTTAGAATAAAAGACGAATCTGCTTGTCAAACCTTTAAGTGAGTTAATTTGTGAATGAAGATGGAAACAGATGTAGTTGCACCTTCTAGCTTTGCTTAGTACTGCTGGCTTCAAATAAAGTTCATTATATGCCATACTTTATGGATATTTGCTGCACTTCATTTGGCACCAGCAGAGGCCATGTTTTGGTATACAGTACCTGCCATTTTGCGTCACTCCAAACAACAGAATTTTTTTGGATATGGTTCACGGTGAACTTTAGTAACAGAACTTTTTCTATGTAAAAGTACTAGATAGCATCATGGGACTTCGCTTTGCATAGCAGACCAGGGGTGTGATAAGAAGACAAATTCTTAATCGAAGGCAAAATTTGTCAGTGGGAACAAAGTTTTTCATGTCTACAATGAGCATTAATGCCAATTTCTGATAGTAAAAAGCCAGAATGTCTGCACTTAAGCCTACATGTTTATATTGTGCGACTAGGCAGGTTTATTTAATTAAGAACATGGTGGTTGCCCAAAATTAATACACTAAGTATCGTACTATGGATTTATTAGGGCACTCACATTGCTTTATTGAAGTAGACAACGTAACACTTTGGATAGCTTCACAGATACATGTTGGAATGGATCTCATGACGTAAAGCGGTGGGGCTGTACAGAATCTACCAAAATAAACCAATTGGCTTTGTGTGTTTCATTAAATTTACTGTCTTGATTTGTCTTTGTGATCCTCATAAACATCTTTAGTATATTGAAAATTATTTCCTTGTCGCTAGTAAGCATTTTTACTTGATAAAATGAGATGAAAATTAAAGAAATTAAAAGAAAAAAACCCAAAACAAAAAACCCAGTAAACAAATTAAGAGGGAAAAAAAGAGATCTTCTTTCATCCTTTGTTAATTTTTTCTTTATTGCACAGTATAATTCCAGTGAAGTGCTAATAGAAAAAATACATGCTTTTACTCTTTTTTCAAAACGATAATTATTCTCGTAGCACTAAAGATAAATTACTTGTTGGCGATAACTAACTCATTCATATATGTTGCAGGTTCCTGATTGCTTTTTTATATCATAACAAAAAAGATAATAAGGCATATTTTTTTCTATTGCAATTATGAAGTATATTATTATTATATACATTGACTCAGTATATTGCAGTCTTCATGATTGCTATTTATTCATGATTGCCACAATACTATAATATCATATAGTATTACAGTAGTTTTTGCCTGAGTGCCCGGTAGTCGGGAATCAGCATAACCGGGCACCTAGACGGCGCGGGCATTTAGGCGAAATTACCCTATAGGGTCATTGTGGGGGGAGGGGGGTGTGTTAGTGTTCACGAGTTTTGTGCTCTGTATATAAAGATCCGAAACGCGACTTTCTCGTTATTTTTTCGATTTTTCAGCATTATTTTATTTCATTATCTTCAAATTAATACATACATACATACTACATGTACATACATACAGACACACACGCACAGATATATATAAATATATAGAGAGAGAGACACACACACAGCAGCACAGAGAGAGAGAGAGAGAGAGAGAGAGAGAGAGAGAGAGAGAGAGAGAGCGTAAAGGTGGAGAGAGAGAGAAGGCTAGAGGGAGAGAGACGTGGAAGAGTGAGAGAGAGAGAGAGAGAGAGAGAGAGAGAGAGAGAGAGAGAGAGAGAGAGTGGGTGTATGTGTGAGAGAGAGGAGGGGGCAGACAGAGACGCATAGAGAGGGAGAAAGAAAGAGGGAGAGAGGGGGGAGAGAATAAGAGAAATATAGACGGGGAAGGGTGGGGAACAGTGAAAGGTGGGAGTAAATGGTGGAGAGAGAGAGTGTGTGAGAGAGAGAGAGAAAAAAAAAAAGGTTAGAGAGAGGCGTGGAAGGGTGGAGAGAGAGAGAGAGAGAGAGAGAGAGAGAGAGAGAATAAAAATATAGTGCGAGTGTGCGTGAGAGAGAGAGAGAGAGAGA
>JASKDV010084677.1:0-14854 GCA_032466395.1 Aegires albopunctatus | reverse complement strand
ATAATTGGTGGTTTTCAAGATCAGAGTATTCCTTTAAAGATGACACGCAAGGTTATAATTGGTGGTTTTCAAGATCAGAGTATTCCTTTAAAGATGACACGCAAGGTTATAATTGGTGGTTTTCAAGATCAAGAGTATTCCTTTAAAGATGACACGCAAGGTTATAATTGGTGGTTTTCTTTTGACTGCCGATGAGTCGAGCATTTTTTTGTTTTCCTCTTTTCACTTTCTATTCTACTTTGTCTAATTTGTGTATATGAATTTATGTTCATCTATCATCTTATTTTTCTCTAATTTATTCAAATTCTAATTGGTTATTTCATCATCATCACTGTTATTATTATTAATATTAGTAGTATTAGTAGTACTAGTATTAGTTCATGTAATATGGTGGTAGTAGTAGTAGTAGTAGTAGTAGTAGTAGAAATAAATAGTAGTACATGTAGTAGTAGTAGTATTGGTGTTGTTATTACTATTACTATTACGAGTATTTACGAACATTGTTTTCAAGATACTTCCATTTTATATACAAGTATTCCTGTTCTTTTATGTGGTTGTAGAACTGATACTGATAGTGTGAATTATATTATGGGAATTCATAGTGTGAATTATATGTGAATTCATAATGTGAATTATATGTGAATTCATAAGTGTGAATTATCAACTCTTCCTGAATTCCTTTCTGTCTTTAATTTATTTTTACACATTGCCAAACAAAGATTTAAAAATAGAAAATAGGGTCTACTCTGAGTTGATACCATTTCAAGTTTTACACAGATTTTGGAGGCTATGCTTGCTTGCTCCAGTTCTCTATCTCACACACAGATACACAAATCAAGAGTGGTGACAACTGGGAGATGGATGTACAGGTACGTACTGTCGTAAATATGATCAAATGTAAACTTTATTCAGAACCTTTGAACAGGTGAAAAACAAAACATCTTTGTGAGTGTTCATAAAGATATCTCAATATACTCTTATATACAGACAATGGTATTGTAATGAAAATTTAAAAAAAAAAAAGAAGAAGAAAACTTCATACAAAGGCCAGAGTGGACTAAATACCCATAGCTCGTCCTGGCATATGTAGAATCAAACAGAGAAATATACGGTATATGTTGCTAGGTTCAATCTCCAGCCCTGGCAGGTAAAAGGCCAACGCTTTACATTTGAACAGGTGATGGAAAATATGTTAAGAACCTCTCCCAAGGGCAATGCCATGTACGCAGTGTACATATAGCAGGCAATATTCGAACTCAAGATAAGACACGAACTCTTGAGTCTGACAATTTACTACTGAACCATCATAATATATAATATACAATGTTAGACATACATGTAGATGAACGATGGATTAGACCAAACTGTATGGCAACAATAAGGCTCACTGCACACAGATGTCCACTCTCACTGCACACAGACGTCCACTCTCACTGCACACAGACGTCCACTCTCACTGCACACAGACGTCCACTCTCACTGAGGGTAGGAACAATACCTTTTACAAAAACGAGAGAGAGAGAGAGAGAGAGAGAGAGAGAGAGAGAGAGAGGGAGAGAGAGAGAGAGAGAGAGGTAAAGAGAGCAGGAGAGAGAGAGAGAGAGAGATAGAGAGAGAGAGAGGGTAGGGTGGAGATATATAGAAAGAGAGAAAGAAGGGAGAAGAGAGAGAAAGAGGGGGGAAGATAGTGAAAGGGAGTTAGAGAATGAGAGAGGGGTAGAAAGAGAGAGAGGGCGGGAAGATAGAGAAAGAGAGAAACAGACATACCGAAAGAGAGCAATAAAGAGACAGAAATTTGAGACATAGATTTAATAAGACAAGTTCCTTTTCCTCCTAATCATAATCTATCTCCCATTCCATTCAATTCCATTTTTCTGGTACGTATTTGTATGTCTACTCATACGTACCTTTACCTTATACGTCACGTACTACATCATTGTATGTATCATCATTGACATAGTGACATGTATCTAATTATAAAAACGTATTGCGTTACCACCGGGTGATATGACAATGACAAACAATTCCTGAGATGGAGACAAGGGTCACAAGGACGCTGATAATAAGCCGCATCATGAGCACGGGAAAAACTTTTCTAATTGTTTCTATCCTTTCCCCTTACCCTTTGCCAACCGTTAAAATAGAATAAAAACATCCAGCACATCATAACATCGTTTTATTATTATAAGGCCAAAATCAAACTTACACAAAACAGTTGGCCAGAAAGCTTGGTCAGTTTTCAATCCAAGATAAAAAAAAATATAAAACAAAATTACACTTATTCATCCCAGAAGGGAAATTTATCTTTTTCGGTATTTAATGTCACTGAGCGTCAGCCGTAAGAACACAGCGCCACAAACGTAGACAATTCGTGTGTAAATAACCCTGCCCAAGAGCCTCCTAGAGTATCACGGGGCGTCTCCAAAGAGATTCGAACCTGCGACCTTTCGCATGCGAGTCCAACAGCTTAACCGTTCTGCCACCGTGCCACGGAAATACGAGAGGGCCGATTTAACCCCTTAATAGTAGTCGACATCCAGAAGAGAAAAGACTGGGTCTAGGCTAGGCATATTTTGTGGTTTTTTGAAGTGGGAAAAAAAAAAAAAAAAACTTTAAAAAAAATCAAGGTTGAAATAGAAGCCTGATTACCTTGTGTATTGATACATGTAAACCTCTCTGCGTTTCCTACGGTAAATGATGTTTCAAATGTCATTCAAATGAAGTACAATTGTCATCGGGTTTTGGCCACTTTGCCTGTTAAAGGACTAGAGGTTGTGTGTTGACATAGTTGTGAGCTATTCTGGTTTCTGTTGTCAACTAACACAGTGTACATACAACACACACTGATGGCCAACTGTTTTGTTCAAGTGTGGTTCTAGCATAATAATAAAAGACACAATAATCCTTATATTGCATAATCTTCCAGAATGAACACACTCTAGTTGAAAAGGACTTGGCAAAATTTTTAAGTAGGAATAAGTTTCAAAAGTGCACTCTGGATTGCATCAAAAGCTTAGTGTAGATAAGTACCAGCATACTTAGATTGTATGAATTCAAGACATAACTGAACATGATTTGCAAGCTCGCATTTAGCAATATTAAGTCAGTAAAAAAAATCATTAAATTATTTACAAACGATAATGAAATATGGAGTTCTGTCCTTCCCCTCCAGATGGTCAAAGGGTGTTGGGTTTTTGTTCTATTTTTTTTGGCCATCGATCAAATTCAAACCCAGTCAACGATGATTGGTTAACCCAGGGTTTAAACGTATTGCCCTGCTAGATAATTCATAATGCAGCCCTGCAAAATACTTGAAGAAATAGGGCAGACAATGAACGATATGAATGATAATTCTCTATGTTGATATATCATGAGGCAATTTTTTAAAAAAAGCTAAAACTTGAGTAAATCCTTTTCCTGTAAACCACCCCATGTCAACATCTAATGCTCAAAAGGTGCATGATTAAATGGGCTGTCAAGAGATGCCAAAAAGCCAGAGAAGAGCAAGATTTCAAAAGGTAGACAAATCAATTGTGATTATAGTAACATAAATGGTACAAAGTTTAAAGTTACCCATACTCATCGCTGAGCGTAGAGGAAATCAGGAGTAGAGTCGCAATTTTTTAAGGCATACGGCTTTGTGTGGTAGTTTGCCATTGCTTTCCACGCCGACTTTACTTTCGCTCGATCTAAAGAGATCTCGTTACCCATTCACTGCTGGGTCAACAGGAAAAGCCACGAGAAAAATCTGACGGGACTGAAGGTTTGAACCCGAGACTCGCAGTTAGGCAGCCCAAATGGTACAAAGCCCGCAAAAATCACAAAAGAAAAATAAGTCAAAGAGAGATTAATTGAAATAATAACAATATCCAACAAACAATCAATACCAAAAAAATATGTTTAGAAAACTCAATAAAAAATTAAATCAACCCAGAAATTCTTCATCACTTCAATCCCATCTCAAGGATCAGGAAAAAAACCAACTTGTTCTCGACATCAACCCTCAAAGAATAATATTATATCAACATTTCATTCAGCATATTTGTCATCCTTTTTCTGTGGAATGAAAGAATACTGTATTTAACATTTGAAAGAGCGGTAATCTGAAAGAACTCGACAAAAGAAACACAATCACAATCATCAATGATGTTCATAGCGGGACTTGTATCAAACCCAAAATTGCAACATTTTTGCACAAAGCACCGAGTAACATGAAAAAGATCATCAATACCAGAAAGTCAGAAGTCTTAGTAAACAAACAAATGCTTAGAAATTTATAATCAATTAAATGGGTAGGACCTTGAAAAGGAAATAAACTGTCTTATTTCAAAAGCAGATAATCTCTTGTCAAAGAATTTTATAAAGCTGAGGATAATCGCAGAAATTGATGAAGGAAAAAAGAGACGATGGGGACCAATGATGCGGACACTGATATATTTCACTTGACATGGATTTCACCTATCAGTTGGCAGTGAGGTCTACACCAATCACCAGGAACCTTTCTTAGGTATGTTCAAGGTACAGTTCTGTCACAAACTTTAGGACAACAAAATACTTGGTCAACGAATAACGGATATAGCAATGCACCGCGGGGTTTACTATTGCAGAGGAATTATACATGTACATACGAGCCGCTAACCTCTCGTTGAAGAACTGTAGACATAAATGCAGACTTGCCTAGTGTAGACATAAATGCAGACTTGCCTAGTGTAGACATAAATGCAGACTTGCCTAGTAACATTTACAAAAATGAGTAGTCAATGAGGCGAATAGGAGTATTCTATAATAAAAATGTTTAGTATGTAAAATATCAGTAACTAGCCTTTAAGGTATTAAATGTTTAAATTCACCTCTTTGTTTGCTGGTTTTTTAATGTGATTCACGGCAAATCAGGTGTTAAAGGTGAAGGCCTCACACCTCAGGCCAAGAAAGAGCCAATGGTTCAAATCTTCAACAAAAGGCTGGGTAGAAAAAAATGTTAGGGACTTTTTCAAAGAAGTTTTAAGGAAGCTTATGGTTCACGAATCGAGGTATTAATTGATAGGTTTCCTACTGCTTCATGCAGAGCTCTCGATTTATTTGCATTCATGAGTAGCGAAAGCTTAAATTGCGTGGGATTACCCAAGTTGCATATATTTACTAGGCAGGCCTGTATATGCATCAACTAAAAAGTACTTCAAATGAGCACGATTTCACCACTTGGCATTATCTGCTGTAAAGGAAATAAGTCTCGTCTCTCTAATCCAGACTTCTGTAATCCAAATCCCTCTGTATTAAGAAACAATTTTCTGGGAACGGATTGTGTTTTTATGATCTCTAAGTATTCCCTAATCCGTAAAATTCTGTAATCCTAACAAATTGCCAGGCACGGAGGTGTTTGGATTAGAGAGACCAGACTGTCGGGGACCAGGAGAATGGAGTAAAATGAAGAAAGAGAAAAGAGAAATTTGATTAGGAAGGAGATTGCAGTGACATTTAAGGTGAAAAATTGAAATGAAAACCCTTCTGAAGAATGTACATATAGTCTTCTGACTTCTGGTAAATGAAAAAGTATATACAAAGAAAAAAAACACTGCCTTGTGGTTAAAGCTGCTGTAATATTGATTTCTTGAAGGCTGAAACAATGAAATTTACACAATAATGAAAGCACCAAAATTAGTTGTAGTATCAAAATCATCTCTCTGAATTCACATTTAAAATTCAACTCAAACGTCTTTGCCATCGCAAGTATTAAAAGAAGAAGATTTAAAACAACCCAACCAAATGTACATAAACAAATCCTGTTTCCCCCTTCAAAAAAAAATTGTTTTGAAAATGAAAAGAACAAAAATCACAGGCAGGTGATTATTACGATTTCTTGGTCTTTGCCGACATATTTTGCTGTAATGACGATGACGGGGCTGAGCTGACGGGCAAGCCTGATAAACCAGTGGCCATGAAGTTGGGAGGTCTGCTGTTTGCACCCATGCTCTGGTTTTGGTTCAAGAGTCCCCCGGGCATTGCCATCAGCTGGGAATTGAAGAGTTGGGGTGTTGTAGCCAGCATGGCCTGGTTCAACGCCGTCATCTGGAACGGTGTCAAGCCCGTGTACGGGGGAAGTCCCATTCCTCGTCCCATCCCTGACATGTTCTGATTAGCCAGCAGACCGAAATTCCCTAGCTGTGGCGACGACGTCGATGGCATGTTTGGCACACCTGGTAAAGACAAATGGATGGAGGTGGTTGAGAAACATTAATGGTAGAGGATCATGGATGTCAACTATAGAACCATTGGATTCACATCCAAGATACACGACACAATCAGATCAACATTAAATTTGAACAAATAGTGAATATGTAAACTATTGAATGACAAGAATTAGCTTTTATACAAAGAAATCATATGCCGAGAATACGTAGAATAAACCAAATATAAAATAGTTCATTTGATTTGAATACATTTCTATCTGTATACCTACCAGCTGAGAATGCAGCAAATTGAATTAATCTTGTGAATTATTGAAGACTGCTTAATCAGTAGGGCCATATATATTAATAGTATGCTACGAACTTTACAAAAAAAATCCTGACAAAAATGATTATTGTTCATCCAGGCCATACCATAACAATAAAGCACGTTGTTGTAATTCTACATCTGAAAGCATATATTCTGCAAATATTTGCAACAAATCAAAATTCTACTGCAGCACCGAGGGTGAAGTTCTGTGGTGTGATTGATCCATTTTTCCGCGATCGTGCCACAGTTGCAGAGCCCACGGAAAACTACGATGACAGATCTCCACATGAGCAAATAGCTAAAGCCGCGTTGTTGACGCCTAATCTAATGGCGTGAGTCTGATAACCATAACAGTTTTAAAATTGAAATAGGAATTTTAGACCTACCAAGTATCGGGTATTGAATACGATATAATGTAAGTGCAAAGATAACATAGAGTGAATTTAGCTCGAGAATCAATACCGGTCAATTTTGCTGAACCGACTATTTCCTATAGCCAGTACTCGGAAGTGTGTCCATACATTAATCAGTTATGCGCTGAGCACACGGACAACAGCGGTTATGAAATTTCATGGCATTACAAATAAAGCGGAAATCCGCAGATCCGCGGAAGATTATCAGCACGGAACCAAACTTAATGGACAAACAAACAAACAAACCAATAAGTAATCACCCTACCAACCTGGTGGAAAAGCTGTAGACGGCTGCAACAAACCGTGAGACTGTTGGTTATAATTGGACACCCTTGGGTTGGAGGCATTCGTTGAAAGACTGTGAAGGGCAGACTGGGATAGCTAGCAAAAGAATACGGAAGGAAATAAATAAATAAATACAAATTTCACAAGTTTTGTTATAATCCAAGGCGTCTTTTAACAACAACAAAAACCCACACAACAACCAACCAATAACAAAAACCTGTCCTCTCCCCATCTCTTGTAAACACAGATGCACACATGCACATACAAACACAAAGCAAAATTACCAGTAGAAATGGTTAGAGGAAATAAAAGAACAAAAAATAAAATAAAGAACTAAAAAGAACAACAGAAAGTGATGGATGATGGGAAAAAAAACAACAGCAAACTCAGCATGGATGGACAGGACCGACAAACAAAAAAGCAACAAACAAAAATCAATAAATAAATAAATAAATAAAAGAGAGATGATAACATTTACATTTGGTAAAACTCCGAGACTGGACATGTATAAGGAGTTCAGAAGCATGTTCTGTTGTAGTTGTTGTTGTTGCTGTTGAAGGACCGATGGCAGGCTTCCAGTAGAATTATTAGTCAACGTTGTAGAGACGCTAGGCATTGGGGCTGAACTGCTTGTTGATGACTGTTTAGATAGGGACGATGTCACGGATGACAATGTCTGAACAGGAGGGGAAAAATGATTAAAAAGTTTGATCTTATGATGGAAATTGATTGTCTAGATATGATAACAATAAAGAGAATATCGTCGGTGTCGCAAGCATTATGCGTAAGTCCAAAATCTGAGAATTGGACTTAAGTGCAATGCTTGCAACAGCGACGATATTATTTATTATCTTACAACTGTCTCTTGGTGTTCAATAAAGACTTTATAGAATTGAATTGAATTGAAAAGAAAACTTTGAGCCGTTTTCAAAAGCAAAAGCTGCATTACAAGTTCTTCTGTTACAATACAAATCTTGAGATGATGATGATACTAATACTACTAATAATAATAATAATAATGTAAATATAACAATAATAACAACGATAATAATAATAATAATAATAATAATAATAACAACAATAATAACAACGATAATAATAATAATAATAATAATAATAATACAAGCACAACAACAACAATCTTCTTCTTCTTTCGACTTTTCTCATTAGGATCAATCTTCTCCAATGTGACATGCGTCCCTCGTAATCCAGTTGGCACCATATCTTCCTTTATTCCATCCATACACCTTCTCTTTGGTCTTCCTCTTCTCCTCCTACCTGGTGTTTCCATCTTTAACATTCTTTTGCCAATGTACTCTTCCTCTCCCTCCTCTGGACATGCCCAAACCATCTCAATCTCGATTCTTTCACCATTTCTCCAAATCTGCCCACTTGGATCTTTTCTCTAACAACAACAACAACAACAACAACAATAATAATAATAATAATAATAATAATAATAATAATAATAATAATAATAATAATAATAATAATAATAACAACAACAAAGAGCGTTTATTGGTTTGTATACAAATAAAACGTTATGACCCAAGCACCTAACATGGGAAACCAGGAAATTGCACGGATCTCTAAGAAAAGGTGTAACTTAAATGTGTGACATAAAAACAATTGGCACTATTTCATTATAAGATAAGATCCAATAAAAACATTATTTTAAAAGAAATATCTCACCCCTGACAGACTCTCATCAGTTGTCTTAGAGTCCAGGCTTTTTTCCTCCAGCGCCTTCATTCTTGCAGCTTCTGGGTAATATGAAATATGACAAACGTTTAAGAATTAAAAGCCAAATGCTAAAAATGTGCACTTCCCGATTTCTTAATTCATTTGATTTGGTTTCATCAGGGTCTTGTTGTATTGAATTTACCCATGTTCCACTACTTTGGTGATATCAGGGATTTCCTAGACTGCCTTGTTAACAGTCAAGGGTTATTTTACATACCTAAATTATACACATGGGACCTCCGATATTATAGTCCGTCTCAGATAGGACTTGGCACTCTTTATCCTAGCAATTTATGGATAGGGGATAGAGGGAACCCGAAAAAAAAGTTTGGATATCAAATTCAAGTCTGCATGGGTTTGAACCAAAGAGAGACCTTTGGCTCGGTAGGTGAGCGCGCCTTAACCACTGAGCTATCTGCTCCCCCTTGTCAGGGTGTTCATGGGGAAGATGTTACATGACACTGATAAAGACACCTCCCATTAGTGAACTCCCGGGGAAATCATATTCCTCTACCATTGCCAATTCTTAATGAAAAGGAAGAACAAAGAACAAAGTACAGTAGAACACACTTGTAACGAACACGCTTGAAGCGAATTGATGGAAATAGCGAACGATCATGTGTGCCCCCCCTGTTCTTTTTTCAATAGATTTTTCACGCCTGCAATGAACATACCATAACGATCTGACGGCTTTAACGAACATGTGTCATGTGTTCCTGCCCACAAGCCTCTTATATCTTCTTTGTTCGCGACTGAAATAACGAACCAGCCCATAGTGTAAGTTCAACTGCCCCCCGGAATAAGGAGCGTAGCCTCGGTGAAGAGCAATAATTATTGTTAGCTGCGAAGATATAAGAATAGATTGTTGATCTCTTTTTTTTTAATAGTCTCTTTGGCAGCCAGGCAAAGGCTAGGCCTCTCCATCTCTCTCACATGGCTTCGTTGTGGTGTGTAACGTTGATTCTCTGATTGACATTACTTGATTTAGATTAGATCTATTACATGTAGGGTACTTCAGTCATAACAAGTCGGTAAACATGAGTTCCAAAAAAGCGAATATTCTGCTCGTTCGTTGGACTTCAACATGCAAGTACTACGGGAAGTGAAACAGTGGTGAAAACACTGAAAGTTGACATCTGCAAAAAAAAAAATTAAAAAATGGCGAAGTCATCGTTGTCAACGGTGCTGAAGTATCGGACGAAGATTGAATCTTCGTTAATATCGGGTCGGCTGATTTTCAACCTTCACATAAGAAGATGGGACATTGGGGTAGGGAAAGCATTGGCACGAAGAATGTGTGAAAAAGCTAGAGGGAAGACTGACAATGTATGTGTATATAGAGGTTGACTGAAATAACGAATTACTGATATAAAGGACCATTTTTCTTGCCCGGGACTGTTCTTTATATCACTGTTCTACTGTAAAGATTAAAATGGGAATGACTTGCCTTGTTGATTTCTTCTGTCCTCCACACGTTTGCTGGCCAATTCGTATGCATTGAGTTCATTGACCAGCTCGTCAACGTCACCATCTTTGTTGATAATCTTATTCAGGACCTGGCGTCTGAGGGGGATGATAGAAAATGATGATGTTGAATTAATGGATGGTTTAGAGAATAAGGGATGGGAGAGGTAGGGAGAGAGAAAGAGGGAGGGAGGGAGCCAGCAATGAGGAGAAACTAGATAAGTTAGGCGGGGATGGGACTATATATATATAAAATAATATCAATTTAACCCACACACTTATGCCATTAGAAAAGATGATAGCCTGCATACAATTATATATATAATATATATATAGTCCCACCCCTGCCTAACTTATCTAGTTTCTAGGTGATCAAATTGAAAAAAATTAAAGAGGCGATCACAATCACACAGTTAGCAAGTGATAGAAAGACTCCAACGGACTTGGCCTCTCCGGGGTATTGGTCGGGCTGACCAGGGACCGTGTTTTTTTTAACCTGGAGTTTTCTCCGGCGAGACCAGAAATTTGGCAGCTCTGCCATTTTGAATGAATAGTGAAGCGACGGAAGTAAGAAATATAATAGCGATCAAGGGAATACATTCTCTTGATCACGGCTGACGCTCGCATTCATTTCTCATCGCATTTTCAGTCTAGCCTTTTTTCCCGCAGATTTCTTCCTCGATTCAGCTAATGAGCGGATGTACGATGACCACGAAGTCAACTTCTGAGGATTTCCGCGTTTCCGAGGAAGAGTCCCACCCCTGATTACCAAGAGAAAGAAAGAGAGATGGAATAAAAGAGAATCATATGAGAGACAGGCAAAGTACGAGATGGAATGGTATAGGGGGCAAGAGACATCTGAAATGGGTCTCATAAGACGGGCCTTGTCAAACCTTTTTATCTCTAATATTTGAAGAGCTTGACTCATATCTTCCAGAGTTATCGACTCTGACATATCGCTGACGACACTTTGGCTGTCTTGATGTGGATCTGTTTCATCACTCTCAGTGGTCATATCGTCCTCACCCTGGATTGGAGAAAAGAAAAGAAAAACAACACAAATTGCATCAACCACGATGTGGACATCATTTTCTTATTTGTTAAAAAAAGCCAATGACCCCATTGTGTAAAACGGAAAATGAGTGATGCTAAGTTAGATCCCTTTCTACACGACCACAGATTGACGAAATAGGTGTAAAGCATTCCCCTAAATTTAATGTCAAAATGACTAGGAAGAGGATTTTAAAATGTTGGTCGCGGCCAGATTATTATTCAACGGTATTAAATTCCAAGCCCTAGTCAAATCATAATAGTGTATATTAGTTGTGTATTAGAAGGCATTTGATTAGTATTATACTATTGTTATCATTATTATCATCACGATGCCAGCATCAACAGGCCCTGGAATAGATCCAATTGTGCCCCCCCCAGAATGGGTTATTAACCCAATAATGACAATAAATAACACAATGACCAACAGCACACTGACCTTCCAGTAGGGATCATCGGGATCAAACCAGTCCAGAATCTCCAAAACAGTGTTCTTGATGTCAGAGTCCTTGTTCTTGCTGTACATGCTGATGATCAAGGGCAGGCTGGGAAGGATGAAAAAAAAAAAAATGTCATAATGTCCTTGGTCTTGTGTAAGTCAAGTATGTCTATATTACAACAAAATTAATACGTCATATCTTAGCAGAGCTGCTGACTCCCCTGTTGGGTTTTTAGTTTGTTGAATATAGTATAGTGCTCTCCCTTGTGGCAATAATTAGCAGAGTAAGGCCCCTTGTTAATAAAAGGCGCTAAATCATTGTAGCACCTTCTCCATGATGGATGTCATTCAGTTTAAAAAGTCTCCTCTCCAGCCTTATTCATTTAAATATCAAACATCCCCATCCATTAAAAAGCGTACCCTCGACACTGAAAAGTCATACAATCATGGAAGAACCATACAATCACCTAACTGGGGTGCAGGGGGGTGGGATATTAGATGGGCAAGCGTCAATACTTGGTCAACTTTAGCCAGCCATATTTGAAATGAAGTCTACCAAATTCATGGCCATCATCGGTGTACTTCAAACACAATCATACAAATCAACTGATTATAAAAGAAAATTACCTGGCACATACTACAAGGGTTTACTGCTAACCTTTGACAAATTTCTTCTTCTTCTTCTTCTTCAAATAAGTTGTCAAAACTCAACTAGGTTGAGTATTACTCTCGATACACCCCAAAAAAAAAAACACAAAAAAAAAATTGTAGTGTAACAAAATATTAAAAAGAAAGCAACAAAAAAATAATTTAAAAAAAAACAAAAACCCCCAAAAAAACGAAGTAGCACTTGTCATTCATTTTGGCAAAAAGTGGCCGTCACTTAAAAATCTTTTACCGAGATCACCGCCTGAGTTCAGCCATTGAAAAAACACGTATAACCCTGAGCAAAAGTTGTTAACACATAAAAGAGCCCCCCAAAAATGTACAAATACATAATTGCTATGTAGAGTTGGCAGCTCTGTCTAAGCAATAATAATAATAATAACAGTACATTTGTATAGCGCCTTTTACCCAGGTCTCAAGGCGCTTATAAAAATAAAACTCGACATTAATAACATACGTATCATAATACATTGTACACGGATATAATATACATCATTCAGTGAAGATTACTAGATTAAGAGGAAAAAGAGAATACATATTATTATAATATACATAGTAGTGCATGAATAATTTAGGCTAGGTTATACAGATAACAAAGCTAAGTCACAGATTAATCTATATATTCGCCGGTTATTGATATATAATAGACTATTTAATTTCATTTTTTACTGTCTGCTACCTAGTCCAGAGTTAACCTGTGTCTTATTTATAGCCTAGGTATAATGTTATGACCCAAATCATTCAAAGGGAATATTTATCATTGCTACTTACTTGTGTCAGTGTTCCGAAATGAAAACAAAAAGTGTTTTCTTTTTTATTCATCCTTTACCACTGTAAGGAATGTGTTGCTTTTTGCCTCTATAAACTATATTACTTTTTTCCAGAATTATTATCGTATATCTTTTACCTTAAAACCCTTCTTGTCACGAAATACTATGCTGGTGAAATCTAGTGAAATTATTTACTAATGTCTGGTGAAATAAGTTCCTCACAATTTGGCCACTCTGGACCAAAGTAGTTTTATAGCCCTTTATCCCACAAGTGCATAATCTACCATCATAATCTCCCCGCTTCCCCTATTCTATTGATTTAGTATCAGCAGACTATAATTTTATCTATATAGAATACTTTCCTAATTTCGATAATGCTAGACTGGTTGCCATAATTTTAGGATTTATAATGATAATAATGTGGACGCTCAAAGTATCCCATTGTAATGCTCCACCACCATATCAGTATAATAATTAAAATATTATAGCATGAGGACTTATAGATATTGTCACGATTTCATTTCAACATCAAGTGTTATAACACGTCTTGGTGTTAACATTGGTAGACATTGGTATAATTTAGAAAAAAAACCCTTACAAACTTCTCCTACTCAGACGTACTGACGCTGTCTCTCTTCTGAGTATGCAGGAAAAGTCAAGATCTGAGGGAAAGGAAGTATGCCTGGGCAACCACACTTCCTGGAAATACACTGCCCAGGCGCAGCACAACGTGCTGCATCCATGGTCAGATCTGACCGACGGAGGCCTATTAGTCTTAACAAGGAAACACTCGCCATAACAAATGTATTATTGTTATAATTGGTCACAGCCTTAAGTAATGGACAATAGCTAAATAAAACCAAACATATAACACGTGCTTGCCATTTATATTAGTTTTCACTACACTACAATGTTGTAGATAGAAAACATTCAATTCGATTTACTAGTCTAGTGCTATTAACAATCTGCTACGGGCTCCGCCATCTACCCCCATATTTTCCACTATCCTGTCAATAAGCAACAATGTCCTGCTTTTGTTATAATTTATCTCGATCACACCGGGAATTAGTGTCAAGGTGCAATTACACCCAATTACAGTTGAAGTACACTCTTTTCAAACGCATATACACGTACATGTACACACTTCGCATGTCCAACAAACGTCGATTACCACCATAGGCTAACACAGTGTATGTATTGTCACTGGATGGTTGAGAACACAGATATCTGTGGTTGAGAACGAGATTGGGATAACTGCAACAACCTCGTATCTATCTGCACTAGCACTACCCTCATGGTCCAATTGATCTTTAGTTTCACCACTATTAATTTCATACTTAATTTTTTATTGTTTGCTAATTTTCTCCGAGATCAGTGCAATAATATTTACATTACAAACTCTCCGTTTTGCCCGCATTAATACATGTGCAATCATTATCTTAAATTGTTGTTATCATAGTAATAATAATAATAATAATAATAATAATAATAATAATAATAATAATAATAATAATAATAATAATAATAAT
>JASKDV010084566.1:0-15016 GCA_032466395.1 Aegires albopunctatus | reverse complement strand
CTCTCTCTCTCTCTCTCTCTCTCTCTCTCTCTCTCTCTCTCTCTCTCTCTCTCTCTCTCTCTCTCTCTCTCCAGTTCCTTCTCACTCCTGCATGCTCCAAAATCATTCTAGTGTAAAATTCAATCAACGGACCTTAGAAATGGCTTGCAAGAACAGATAACAATTAGATTTGACAAAAAGGAAACGGACATTTTGATTATTATTTTTATTGGTAGGCCTATTAAATTGTTATTTTACGATGGATGGCTATGTATCATGTAATTTGTACTCACCTTTTATTTCAGTTCCACATGTAGACTTGGGCACAGAACAGACCGAGACTTCAGACGGGAAACTTCCCCAACCCCAAGAGTCACATGAAGCACCCAAACCACCACCACCACCACCAACTCCAGAGCTAAAATTCAAACTGAAGACAGACCCCGACAGCGGAAAGGCCAAAGTTTCTTTCCACATAAAGAAGACGTTTAGGAGCAACGCCCTGAAAAATGCTGAGAGCGATGAGGAAGAAGAAGTTGCTGAACCACCGAAGAAAACTGTTGAAGCTGAAGAGGAGACCGCCATTTTGGAGAAAAGTTCTTCAGGTGAAGTCTTTCCTGTCAGATTTAAAGTGGCCAAGAAGCATGAAATATTCCGGCCACAAACATTGCCAAACGAACAGTTGGTCATCAATGTTCCACCAGTATCTCTTCCAAGCCAGACTCCTGGCGTGGAAACGGTTGTCAATGCAGCCTCAGCTGCAGCTGTTGCTGCCGTAAATGTTGCTATTGCCATGTCGGAAGTAACTGGAGTTGTGGGTGATTTTTCTTCTCTGGTTCCTGAATTTTCTAAATCGGAGGTCATTGAAGAAGGCGGCACGACCCCAAATAAAGCAAGTCAGCCAAATGAAAGATTGGAGTCACAGGGTAATGAGGAAGAAATGGATCATGCAAATATGGAAAAGAAAGCTGATGTTGACGAAAATAGAGGAAGGAGGGCCTCACAACGTATAAAGGCAAGGGTGGATAGTGACAAGCGAAGAAAAAATGAAGATGAGGCTGAAAGTGACAGTAGAAATAAAAAGGAAAGAGGAAAAGACCAGAAGTCAAGATCATCTGAGAATGGTAGCTCTAAACAAAGTAAACAGTCAGGTCAGTCTGTAGAAGAAAAAGAGGGTCAGGTTAGAAGTAGGTCATCATCTCGTCGGTCTCCACCCATTGCCACCTATTCTCATAGACGCACCAGAAGCAGTCGGAGAAGTCGAAGCCACAGTAATGAAAGAAGGAAAAGGAGTCGCAGCAGATCACCTAAGACAAAAATGGGTAGAGAAGATAAGGGAAAGAGTAGAAAACATAGAAATGATCATGAGGAAACCAGCAAAGAACGGTCAGAAGATGAATCGTCCTCAATTCGGTCAGGCAAATTGAAGACTAATTTAAAGTCCAGGAAAGAAACATCAAGTGGTCATGATAGGGAGCACGAAAGTAATAAAGCATTAATGCCCGAGGACAAAACAGAGTCAAAACAATGGGAAGAGATGCCTGATTCTAAGTACTCAACCACGAAGAAGACAGATGTTCATAGAGAAGACATTCAAGGTAATACAATACGAGAAATGGACATCGATTCTCCTATAATAAAAGAGTCCAGATCAAACCAGGATATCTTAAAGGAGGACTCAGATTCAACGAACCATTCTAGTCTTCAGCGTAGGAGTGTTAGATTAGAGAAAGAAGATACTGAATGTACAGAAGAAAGGGCTAAGATAGGGAAGGAAAAAAGAAGACAAAGTGATGATGATGATTTCAATAAAGATGACTCAAGAGAGCAGGAGATTGTAGATATTTTAGTTGAAGACGAGGTAAAGGAAAGGGGAGAGCAGAAATCGAAACACCATTTGGAGCAAAAAAATTATGAAAATTTAGAAGATGGGAAAGAATATAAGCCACCGAAAGTTACTGTAAAGAAAGATATTCAATGCAAATCTGATTCTAAATCATTGGATATTTCAAATTATGACATTGATGCAGAAGCAGATACACATCCAAGAAGACGGTCTAGTCGCCAAAAAGATAAAAGACCAGATAAAACATTGTCATCAAGGAAAGAGAAGAAGCAGGAATCTTTTGAATCATTAGATGAAGATTCTAATCATAACAAGACATCACCATCCAGGAGGTCAAAAACTGTAGACAAGGAAGAGAGAGAGAAAATAAAATATACAGATGAGATAAGGGGCAAAGGTCGCTCCAAGAGAAGCAGGGATAATGATAGAGGAAAGAGATTTCGTTCCACCTCCTCTGAGTCTTCAGACAGTCAAGAATTTCCTTCCCAAAGTTATAGCAGAGATGAACATTTTAATAGCTCACGTAAAGAGGAGCGGAATTCTCCTAGAAGAGAAATAGTTGCAGGAGGGGAGATCTTGGTTGATATATCTGCAATTCCTGGCAAAAGTAAGTGGGAAATGGATGAGGAAGAAGAAGAGGAAGGAGTAAGAGATATAGATGAAATTCAAGAATTTAATAGAAGTCATCAATCTATGACAAGATCTTCCGCTTTTGGAAGAGAATCAAGGGGCATTCACAGTGAGACTCGGAGGCATTACCAAGAGAGGTCTGGTAGGAATATTGGTGTGGTAAGAACTACTCGCTGGTCTGCCAGAGAGGATGAGCCTGTTCACGTAGAAGAACAAGTGGCAGAAAGAGATAGCAAAGAAAGAAAACTGAAAGGGAAAAGTGAGAAGAAAAGCAAGAAGAAAAAGCAGAAGCAGGAGGAGAAAGGGGAAAAGAAAAATGCTAAGAAAGAAAAAGACAAGACGAGTGGTGATAAGGCAGAGACTGAAGAACCTTTTTTAAATAAAGATCCTTTAGACAATGGAAAAGAAGCGGCAGCTTCGATGTCAATTGAGAGGCCCACGTCTAGATCAAGTCAGCCAATCGAAGGGAGATCACCATTTGAGAAAGAGAAAGAAAGTTTTGATGTGATTGAAAAGGACAAAGACCAATCTAAAGGAAATGACTCACAATCAATAAGTAAATCACCTTCAACCACATCAGATATGGAGATATCTAGTTCTCCCAAATCAAAGATTGCTCCCTCTGACTTGAAATCCTCACAGCAGTCTAGTGAACTAGAGGAAGAAGTCCCCAAAGAGCTTCAGGTAGTGAATGAAAGAAGTGATGATGCGAAGGACAATGATGTGACAATTTTGATACCAGAAAGAAGAACTGAAAAACCAGAAAGTTCCAGATCAGTCTCTCCAAGACCATCGTCGTCATCAAAGGTTAAGGAAGATTCAAAGAAAAAGGAAAAATCTGAAAAGAAACTTGAGACAAAAGAGGAGGATGTGGTGTCCAGGAATCGTAGATCAGCTTCAAAGTCATCTCAGCACAGTCAGGAAAAAAGAGAGCGTTCTAGATCTAGTGAAAGGAGGGGGTCAAAACAGGATGATAGACGGAGAGAACGTTCCATATCAAATGAGAGGCGAAGACCTTCTCAAAGATCACCTGAATGGAAGAGGAGAGGTCGATCTCGTTCAAGATCTCAAGAATGGAATAGGCGAGGGTATCGAAGGCGCTCAAGGTCAGGGAACCGTCGTGGTAGATACGAAAGACCTCCCCAATCTTCATACAGGGATAGTTACAGAAGAAGAAACCGTTCTAGATCACGCTCTTGGGATAGGAGGATTAGTAGTCGAAGAGATAGATCAAGGTCACGAGAGAGATATGGTAGATCTCAAGGAAGTCCTAATCGTACCTGGTATAGAAAGACAAGGAGAGAACAGGATTATGTTCGTTCGTCAAGCTCCTCTTCATCATCGTCTAGTGGAAGTGATGATAGAGTGAGTGTAAAAAATGAAAAAGTTAGCATAATCAAACGAAATAAGGATTCTCCTTCAACTTCTAAGAGAGAAGCAAAGCAAAAGAGTATCAGTCCTCGAGAAAACTCTAAGAAGGAAACCTCTGATGTGACAGTAGTTTTAGACCTTTCCTCTATCCCAATACCAGGGGAAATTCCCTGGCCTGAAAAGGCTTTAACTAAAGATACAAAAGAAACAGCAGAGATAAGTCCTAATAAAGAAGATTATAATTCAGATAATTTACAGGCCATAGAAATGGAAATCTCAGATGAAGAAAACATGCCTGAAAGTAAAGATGTGACAAAGCAGAGAGAGCATCATTCTGAGCCTAGGAGTAATGCCCCAATAGAAATTGCTGCAAGTGAGGGATCATCTAACCGCACCATCCATTCTCAAGACAAAGGTCTTATTGAAATCAAAGCTAAAAGCAAGCAAATAAAATTTACCATTGCTGGATCAAGTCAAAAACGAAACCCAGTCATAAATTCTGACCTGCTGGATGATGAGGATAATGACTCTGATAGAAGGAGGCCTAAACTTATGCCATGTGACTTATCAGATTCTGAAGAGAAATCAGAAATGCCAAAGATCAAAGCTGATGATGTTAAGTCAATCTCAAAGAATAGTGCTCAAGATTTGCCATCTCCTTCTGTGAGCAAAGCATCAGGTAGCAGTTTGGAAGCTGACGGCCGTGAAGAAATCGAGTTGAAAGAGGCAAAAGCCTTTACTGATCTTACTGAACTTGTCAAATTGGAGTCAATGCATGATGAAGATAATAGAAAAAATGAAATACCAAATGAATCATCAGCTGGTAAAGACTTGGATATGGCTGATGAATGCCAAAATGTTGCCAACGAAGAGCGAAAGGATGAGGAAGTGAAGGTAAAGGTTGAAAGTCCAATCAAGAGACTGAAATTCAAATATATACCTTTGTGGCAAATGGAAGGAGAAGAGAAACCCACACATTTGCCTGTGACTACCGGGGACAATAAACAAATCACTCCTGCTTTAGGTATAGATTACAGTAGCAACAGCTCTGACGAGGAGGGCAAAGAAGAGATCAGTGGCCAAATCACAAATAAGGAAAAAACAGAAACCTCTGTATCAAATTCAAAGGTAAATGCTGAGATGCCAAAAGAAAATCCTCGAACTACAACCCCAGATTCTAAGGAAAGTGTGCAAGATGCATTAGAAAAGGAAGTCAAAGAAGACAAAGATTCAAAATTGCTCTCCTCATCTATTACAGAGCCACCTACATCTAAGATGGAAGTGTACTCCCCATCTCATCCCTCTCTAGAATTTGATATTGAAAACAGTTGTAAGCCATTTGTACCACCAACACAAAGTAAAGGGGAAAAGTCGCCTGATGTGTCTGCTTCATCCAGTCATCCTCTCTCATCTACTTGTGCCAAAGCAAGAAAAGACGGAGAACGTTCTTCTGATAAAGAAAGTGAATCAGTCAATATTGTCTCAACTTCTGACTTACCAGAGAAGTCTCTTTCTGTTTCTTCCTTGTTATCATCAACTCCAATAGCCATCTCTTCAACTGTAACATTACAAACAAAGTCAGAAACGCTCAGTGTATCCAAACTACCTCTCGGTGCTGTGGACATGGTCCCCGAGCCTAAGTTTGTCGAAGTTGAAAAACTTTCTTCCATGTCGGAAAGTCAAGCTGTTGTCTCATCCTCTAGTTATTTAACTGATTCTCCCATCTTACATGGATCAGAAAAAGCTCAGGCTGCTTTAAAGCTTCCGTCAAAAGACAGTGATAAATCGGTGCATGCAAAAAACGTGAAAGACTTAGATGATAAATGTAATAATCTCCAATTGAGAACTCCAAATGAAAAGATTGATTCAAAAACCTCTGTTGCGTCTTCTCCATCAAAAAAAATCTCTGGTCCCACATCATTATCTATACCTGTCAGCGAAATTCCAATGCCTGATGATTTAAGTTTCATGGCTGTTAGATCCAAATCAGATGGACCAAAGCCACCTTCACCACCTCCTCAACCACCACCACCACCTCTGCCTCCATCAGTCGTGCATGATCAAGATCAATCCGTTTCTTCTGAATTAACTTCATCATCTCCCAAATCACCAGACACGCCATTGTTCCATAATCTATCTCTTATCCACGAGGACAGTAAGACTCAAGTTTCAAAACCTGCTTCAAATAATGATTTGCAAGCTTCCATTGCTTTGTCTCAAACTTTGAGTGAATCATCAGCCTCGGACACTACTGAGAAAAAGAGGCGATATTCTCAATCTCCTCTAGCGATTGGAATGCTCCCAAAATTAAACACCCAATCTCCTCTTGCGATAGGGATGTTACCCAAAATTGTCCCAGACCCCCAGGACAAGGATTCTGATGCAAAACGCTCTAGAAAGTCTTATTATTCAATTTCAGACAAAAAAGATAAAACATCCTCTGATTCTGCAAGGAGCAAAAAAACAGAACCTCCAAAACCAGGTCAGTTATCAACAGAATCTTCCTCCTCTTCATCATCATCCCAAACGAATTCGTCCAGATTTCACTTTGTATTCAAAAATAAAGCGTCCACCCCAAGGACTATTGCTTCAGCATTTGGAAATGAAGAGAGTGAGAGTGAAAATGAAGCTGAGGGGGAACGATCAGAGCCATCTCAGGACACTACCCTAATGCTTAAACACTTGGCTACGACAAATAATGAGGAAGATAAAATTGCAGGTCCTGGGGATGCCATGCAAAGTCCATCTCATGGAGTCAACCTAGATGTGTCTAAACTAATGAAAGTATGCTATCCAAATTTGCAGGTCAATCCTGTGAAAGTGATCACTAGCTCAAGACCAGGAGAAGGTACATCAAAAGAATCAGAATGGGATTGGAATAAGATGACTTCTTCCTTAGACGAGGGTAAATCTCATAGTCAAATCAGCCAAGACAAAGATGATCAGTCGGCTATTAGGCGGGAGAGTCAAAAAGAAGTGGAGAGAGACTCTGGCATTGGATGGAGCGTTGACAGTGCAGAATTGGAAATGATTAGAAACGTTAGCCATCATACGGATGATAGTCAAAAACTCTCCTATCAAGGAAGAGATGGGAGAGATGAAATAATTGAGGATCCGAGCACTAAAAAAATCAAACAGGAAAAAGAGGACGACTATGGTGATACTGATTCTTATCGAAAGCAAGATGATAATTCCAAGTCAAAACATCGATATGCCAAAGATGATGAAGAGAGGCCAAAGAAGAAAAGCCGCTATGATCGGGATGACCATCATAGAAGGAGAAGAAATGGCAGTGAGGACTATGAAGAGGATGATGATCGAAGGGGTCGGTCCCATACTGGTAGTAGACGTAGAGAAAGAAGCCCTGATAGGGATAGGAGACGAGATAGAGATGGAAGAGGCAGAGATCACTGGAGAAGTTACGAAAGAGACAGAAGTAGAGAGAGGGAAAGGAGTTGGGAAAGGGAAAGAGATTGGAACAGAGATAGAGACAGAACCAGAGACTACGGCCGTGATCAAAATAGGAGTAGTAAATCGAGCCGCAGTGGCGGCAAGCACAAAAAATGGAGTAGAGAGAGGAGCCGTAGTCGCAGTCGAAGTCCGAATTATCGGCGCAATAGGAGTAGAGATAGGTATGAAAAAAGTAAGAGTAGAGACAGGGATAGTGAGAGAGACAGAAGTCTAAGCATGGAACGCAAAAGTCATAACACAAAAGGGTCCTCGAAAAAAAGAGAGTCCAGGTCCTTCAAAGAAGAGATTATGGAAGAGTTGGAGAAAATGGAATCTTCTCACAAATCCGGCTCCGACAAGGATTTCTATAAAACTCTTCCTCCTGACAGTTCAGATCCATCAGGGGCACCATCTTATTACGGTGAAAGTGAAGCCCATGCTTATTCCCATCCCAGTCAGACATATCCCCATCCTCCTCATACTGATCCAAATTACTCAGGTATCCCGGATGCTGCTTTTGCTCCGCCCTCAACCACACACAACGCCCCTGCAACCGGATTTCACCCGGATCCCAATTATTCAGCACAGTACCCCCAGACTTATGATTCTTCTTACGGTCCCCAATGGCAACCACAAATGTCACATGAGCAATACCATCCTTCTGCATCTCAGCCTCCTGCTCAGTATTCAGGCATGCTCCCAGAATCAGTCCCACCACATGGATACCCCCCACCCTCACATCAGCAACCACCGATGGCTCCTTTTCCCCAGCAAGCCCTGCCCCCACTGCCTCAACAACCTCCCCCTCCTTTTCCTCAACCACCACAGTCAAGTCAACATTATCCTATTCCTCAAGGCATCCCTCCCGTGTCCCATATTCCACTTCCGCCTCCATCCGACAAATTTCAAGGTACTCCCCTACCAGTACCACCCTATCAGACTTCGACAGCTGTCGGGCCGGTCCCACCTGTAATGCCTCCCCCAAATCACACCCAACCTGCCCTACATGGTCAACTTCACCCAATACCATCAGTCTCATCATTTCCTCCGTCTACATCATCCATTGACCACCAGGAGAGAGGCCACGTTCCTCCTTCAGCTCATAGCAATCTTCCAACCCCACCTTATAGCAGCCTCAGCATGGCTGTATCTAGTACCACCACCAACTTCACAAACCCCAACTTGGCCACCATCGAGCTCAAATCTTCCTCAAGCATTCTAGCTAGTCTTAAAGCATCCAAAATAGATGGGAAAGCACCTAGAAAGTCGCGCTTCTCTTCCATCAAGGACAGTCCAAGAGGTAGCCCCGTCTTCTTGGGAGACTTGGGCTCAAGGGATTCCCCGACCACAACCAGTAGTATAAGCAAGGGCGAAGCTACAGCTGACAAGGGTGAACCTTCCCTTGACAGTTCCTCCTATGCTGATAAAACTTTGGATGGTGGAAGTCACAGCCAGGGTGCCAAATCGAGGGACAAGTCCAAAGAAGGGAAGAGGGATGGTAAAAAGAAAAGTAAACCATGGCCAGAGGATGCTACTGATACCATGGTTTCATCTTCTGGAGTAGAGGATAGTCAGGGTGACACTGGTAGTGATTCAGGGACGGACTCGTCTTTGAAACCTCTGAAGGTAAGCGATGAATACGTTGTTGTTCTTTCTACTATTATTTATTAGCAATTTTAATTTAGTCTATGAAAAAAACAAAAAAATAATAATAATACAAGGCATTTATATTGTGCATTTCCAACTCATTGAAAATTGCTCAATGCGCGTTACAATAGGTACATAATAATATTATATCATATGTCATTACTTAACTTAAACAAGTAAAAATCAGACTAGAAGAAGTTAAATTTGCAGTAACAACGCTTTAAAGGCAAAATGCAAAAATGAATTTTCTTACGGTGAAAGGCCAATGACAATAATAATAATACATATAATAAAAGCAATCAGATCTGCCGCAAAGTTGTCACGATAACAATGACAATAATGCGCCATGGATTTGATCTCGCCTTTACATGCATACATACATACATACATTATACATACATACATACATACACATACATACATACATACAGTATAAAAGTACAAAAGGCACCAAAATGGACACAAATTTTCACTTCTTGAAAAATATATGTTTGGTACTCTCCTCTTTATGGCTATGAATGTGGTAAATTTGAAGCGGCCCAAATCTGGTTTCTACCTTAGAGACATTATTACTGAGAATGTTATGGACTGATAAGAAGATAAATTTTGAATTTCTGGAAGGAGGAAAGATAGAAAAGTCTTATAATTATGATAAAAATGATAATAGAGACATATGAAATTGTTCTGACATACACTGAAAAGGGGAAATATTAAAAAAAGAATATTGTGCTGCAAAATTGAAGGAAAAAGAAGCAGGGGAAGACGACATTTAATATAAGTAGCAAGTCTAAACAAATGGCACATGAACACAAACACACACAATTTTTGAAAATTCTATGGTATTAAAGGTTACTATGAATTAACTTTGTTTTCAAAAGGAAGGCTTATCATCAAATGGGAGAGATATTTTGTGGTCAGTATTTGACTTTCAACATTTTAATAAGCAAGCTGACATGGGAGTTGGCTGTATGACAAATGAATGAAGAGCTGATAATGAAAATTCATAAAACATAAGCTGTATTATATTTTAAGCTATTTTGGTTAATATTCTTTCAAAAACTCTTGCAAGCTGTTCACCTCCAGATAGATTCAATTATGACATATTATGCCTGCAAAATTTGACTTCCTAAAAAGGTAATATTATATAATATTATGAATTTACTTTTTTGTTGACATAAATAAAATCTTTTTCCAATAGGTAAAATCAAGATGGAGGAGAAACAGCGAAGCAGAAGCAATCATCGACTGTTCAGCTGGTAACCAGAAATCGATACCATCACAGGAGAATATTGTTTTAGCCAACTTAGCCAGGTCCTTAGCAACTATAAATGAACTGACTCGGAACTCTTTGGCAGCTAACACAGAATCATCCACAGCTCTTATCCTTCCCAGGAAGAAAAGGAAGTTAGATGCTGTTGCTGAGACAAGTGAAACAACTGACAAGGTATTGTCTTGAATTCTTGATTGAATTTGGTGGAGTAAATCAAATAATATTGTTTTCATTTAATGAATGAAATAATATTTGTATTGTTAAGGTTAAATTAGGGTCGCAGGCTGGAATTGAGAGGCAGGGCATCTATAATGCTACGTAAGAGAAATTAAACAATATTCTCTAATATTTGTGAGCGTGCCTGCCAACATCAATTGCATGGTGAAAGGGGGGTCTTTACGAGAGAAAATTTTTCAAGAAGTTTCTCTTTGAGTGACTTCGACCTATAAATATACTATTTTGATTTTTTTTCCTATGCCCTTTTGGCCTATGAATTTGGAAAGGTGATCAATTCATAAGAGTATTTATAGTTATGCATAATCATCGTAGTTCAGTTGAATCCCCTACTTTTATATATTACTATTATATATTGATTATTTGAGGTCCATTCTCTTTTTATATAACTATTAATAAGAAAATTTCAAAATAGTTTCAAAGCCCAACAGTAGAATTTTAAATGAAAATTGATGAATTACAGAGAAGGAATGAGTTAGATTGGGGACACACTTGAATCCAGGCACGAATTACATTCAAAAACTGATGATCATGCAAAAAATGTTATATTATCTTTCAGAATAAAAAGCCAACTATATTTTTCAAATACTGGTAATAAATGTTGTCAAACTTTAAATCCAATGTTCTTAAAAACTGGTTTTTGGACTCAAGCCCACAAAATGATATCCATAACTTTACTAAAAAAGTGGTCCTTTTATTTGATACAAATAAAAAACCAAAATGTTCAGAAAACGCTGCATAATAAAAAAAAAAAAAATTGATATCATTCAACATACGACTGGTTTTGTCAGGCACACATTTGAATGTGCTGTAGTTAATTTTGTAAAATTTATGTCTTCTCACCAGATGGAGGAATCTGCGTTGAAAGACAATAGAGAAGACCAAGAAGAAGGCGATATCACTGATCTTGCAACTCTCATGAAACGATCAGACTTCCCTAAGTTTGAAATCATCTCAGAGAACATCCATCTTACAGAGAGGCAAGTTGAGTTTAGCATTTTTGACTATTAGAAATATCGGTCACATTAATAGGAAATTATGTGAATGACCTTATTTTGATGATTATGCAAACTTTTCATGAGTAAAGGTAGAATTGCTCCTTTGTAAGTAAGCTTTTTTAACTTAAATATTTAAACCTATGATATTCTGAAAGCTTGTTTATTCTTAATAGACTGGCGCTAGCTGCTCAATATATCCTCATCAGGTAAAGGAAGAACCCTGCAACTTAATGATGAAAACCAATTAATTTTGAATTCAATGTCATCTGCATGGGATTTTTAGCAAGAGATTTATTTTTCTGACCAAGAGGTTACCCATTTGGCTCTCTGTGATCTTTGGTAGCTCTCTTCATCTCTTCCGAGATCAACACAATCCTGGTCCTGGAGGGACAATCCTGCATATTTCTATCAAACTGTTATTGTAACATAACCAAAGATCTTTACAAATGATTTATGGTCTTTCAACTTTTGTAGGTGTTACTATTTTGTGAGTTATTATATAAAAATATATATTTAAAAACCCGATATATTCTAAATGTTCTCTTGACAGGTGAATATGGTATTATGGTATCTTATTCATTTGAAAATTCGAACTTAAAAGCAATTGAGGATGTCCTCACACAAGATGACAACATACAGTCTAGTCTCTCTAATCCGGACTTCTGTAATCCGAATCCCTCTGTAATTCGAATCATTTTCTGGGAATGAAATTTATTCTTATTATTTCTTAGTATTCCTTAATCCAGAAAATTTTGTAAACAGAAAAAAATTGCCAGGAACTGAGATGTTCGTATTAGAGAGACCAGACTACATATATCCGATTTGTTTACTTCAAAAATTGACTTTTCTAAATTTATGATTTTGTCTATCAATGTTTTAAAAATCCTTCCAGGAAAAAATCCAAGAGCATGAAAAGGATGGTGTGTGATTGCCTTACATCGAGAGAGGACAGGTCTATGGGCATTGAGCCTTGTGGATCAGATTGTCTCAATAGAATGCTCATGATTGAATGGTGGGTTTAGACTAATTCTCTTTGAAAGGGTGAAAAAAAGAGGATAGAATTAAGTCAATGAAGATAGTCAGTCTTTTTTCAATTTAATATACATGATGGTCATTCTCAAATAATCTAAATAGGGTTCTTTTTTTTTATCCACAGATTTACTTTGTTATATTACAATTATAAACAAATTAAAAAATCATAATGAAATAGACAACATAGAGATGTGAGCAGAAATTTTGAAAATTAAATAAATGAAAAGGAAACATCTACTTGATCATAATTTTTTACAAATACCATTAATAATCTCATAATCTTGTTCATCTGTTCCTTTTTTTTTTTATCCAGTGGGTCCAGATGTCCATGCATGGATCATTGCACCAACAGACGATTCCAATTGGTAAGGCTTTATGTTCTTGTCATCAAAGATATGTTGTGTCGTTAGTTTATGTCACAAGAAGCTCTTCAATATGTTGTAAATAGTATGACGAAAATTACCCTCTCAGACTAAAGAACTTTTGTATAACAGCTAGGTCTATGAACATGACATCTACAGTTGCTATTTATTTTCCCGACGTGATTTGTTTTGCCTTTAAATTGTGTTGTTTGGACAGAGCTAGTCGTTCGCCATTTTCCATGCATGACCTTCTGTTTTATTTTTATGGTGTCAAGATGCATTATGTCATGATGACTTTAAGCAATTGATGCAATGAAAGGTTAATGAAAGAAATTTGCAAAGTCACAAATTGGGAATGATGAATGACGACTTCTGTCGGATATTGATATAGAACAGATTTTTTATTTGTTTGTTTGTTTTTCAAAACTTTGTCATTGCAAGGTATGTGCTTAAAACAATGTATTTCTTATCCAAATTAAAAAGGCCAGAATTTTAAGGCATGAGATAGGTGGACTTTGGCTCAAAACGTTCTCTGTCATAGGATTTCATCACGGTGTGGCACAGTGGCCAAACGGTTAAGCCGTTGGACTCGCATGTGAAAGGTCAAGGGTTCGAAATTCATCGGAGACACCATGTTTAATTCTTGGGCAAGGTTATTTACATAAATTGCCTACGTTTGCGGTGCTGTTCTTATGGCTGACACTGGGTGACGGTGATAAATTTCCCTTCTGGGATGAATAAGTGGAATTTTATTTTTTAATTTATTTGTATCCCTCAACTGTCAATTCTTGTGGAAAATGAACATTGATCGCTCTATTTACATAAGTTGTTTTTTTTTATCTTGCTTTGATAGAAAAAATATTCAAAGACTTGTCCCTTGAAGACTGGGGATAAAGGATGGGGCCTTCAAGCTCAAGAAGACATGGAGGAAAGGTAAGTATTATTAGTAACTTTCATTAAGTTGAACATTGTTACTGTGAGAAATACAAAGCTATGCTGCCAGTTGCATCTAAAATGCAGAACGTTTATTGAGTATAAAGAGAATTATACTGCGTTTGGGATGCAAAGGCAGTATGAATAATAAAGATTAAACGATTTTCATTTTTCACTGAAGATTTTATGTCAAGACAACTGTAAATGTTCATCTGTGAACATGCTCATGGGACCGGATTGCTCATCGGTTAGGCACTTGCCTGCTAAACCAAAGGTCACTGGCTCAAACCGGGCTTGAAGAGGCCCTGTGTCGTGTATTTTGCTAGTAAAAGAACCCTTGGCTGTTATAGAGCAGTCTTGGAAAACCCTGAGATCACCAAAGCACTGCACTTTATGAAAGTGTTTCTAACTTGAATCAATCCATTTGTTATCTTTACAATGTTTGCCCTCTGGTTGTTATAATTTTTGTCACTGTTGATTTTATTATCATCATCATCATCAACACCATTATCACCATTTATTTTCTGACCTTTTCTGACCTTATGTTCATCCTACTTTCATTTATTTCAACAAGGCCTCTGATATTATAATTATTGCCATAATTATTACTGATATCACCGCAACCATTATTGTTTATTATTATCTTTTCATCTCCGCCTTGAAGTGGAACCTTTATCATGGAGTATGTTGGAGAAGTCCTTGATTACGAAGAATTTGTCCGGCGCACCAGACAGTACTCCAAGACTGGCCTGATACACCACTACTTCATGGCCCTCAATGCTGATGAAGTCGTCGACGCCACTCTAAAAGGCAGCACCTCAAGATTCATTAACCACAGCTGTGATCCTAACTGTGAAACTCAGAAGGTAAATTGAAATGGAGAAATCAGAAATTGAATGCCTTATCTTTTGACACAGAAGCTGTACAAGTTTCAACTCCTTTAGGAAATGTCTCAAAACTGAATTGTTCTGTAAATCGCTTTAATCTGTTATAGTGTCATACTACTGTAAGGTCAAATGTTTATTGCTGTTATGATTGCATATGCATGTATATAATAACATATCGGTATATAGATATGTATATGGTTGTAAGTGTGTGCATGTAGACATATGTCTAAACTCTATGTTTTAAAGCGCTGATGAGCATTCTTGTAATGGATGTTGGCGCTCTATAAATACTTATTACATGTATTATTATTATTATTATTATTATTATTATTATTATTATTATTACTATTATTATTATTATTATTATTATTATTATT
>JASKDV010084455.1:0-15025 GCA_032466395.1 Aegires albopunctatus | reverse complement strand
AGGAGGGAGGAAGAGTACATTGGCAAAAGAATGTTAAGGATGGAAATACCAGGTAGGAGGAGAAGAGGAAGACCAAAAGAGAAGATATATATGGACGGAATAAAGGAAGATATGGTGTCAACTGGAAAAATTGGAGAAGGTTGATCCGCTATGACGACGACCCCTAATGGGAAAAGTAGACGGTAGAATGAAGTAAGATGTTTATATGAAGGTGTTTTTGTTTTGTTTTTTTATTTTTCATAATCAGAAGAGTTCTGAGTTGCCATTCACTTTTGTTTTTTGTGATTATAATTTTTTATCTCTTCTATTTATTGTATTACAGTCGAACCCGTTTATTCTGTAACTCAAAATTATTTTTTTAATTTCAGTATAATAACCGGGATTTCAGTAAAACCGATAATGACGCAACATCGCTGTGTAGAGGTATTTTAGTATGCTATAATGGTGTTTCGGATTTATTCACATCAATGGAAAGGAAATACTGCATCAGGCATTTTGTATGAGGACTTGGGACAGCCATTTGCTATGTTATAATGTTTTTTTATTTTGTTTTCTTTCGATCCTTTTTCGTATTCTTTTATTTGTGGCTGGTGTCCGTTTTGACCTTTGACCAAGAATTTCTGCAATTTCTGTTCTCAACCAGCCGAAAAATACTTCAGTATAAGCGGGCTTACGTTCAGATAAACCGGTCTTAATATTTAGAAAAAATTATGTTTTTTTTTTTATCAGTTTAACCGGGATTTCAGTGTACCTGTATATCCAGTTTTAGTATAAAAGGGTTCAACTGTATTGAACTTAGGCATTCTTCTTTGAACTCAAATAGTGAAATAGAGATGTAAGGATGGTATTTCGTCTTTAATTAAAATAACTTAATATCTCAAACTTTATTAGGACCCATTCAGGAAAGAGATATTGAAATGGATGCTCTGCTGCATGTTCTCAGTGGAGTTGAGAAGGCATGTGAGTGAAATGATGTCCCATTAGCTATATTTTTTATTATTATAAACTTCCAATTTAAGATTTAAAATCATTTCATCACCAATGCACTGCTGTGGGGAAGATTGATAGGTTAAAACTACATATCCTTTTTTAAATGGACAGTGGCAACACTAAGATGTGGTGTCCACGGAGTCCATACTGACCAGGGTTTTTTCTGACCAGTAAATGGAGATAAAGAAGGTTTTCAATCCTATAGCGGAAACAGGAAAAAAATTCTGAATTGCATTCTGGCTGCCGTGGACAAAAAAAAGATGATGCAGAAGGTAACAACAGCTGATAGGAAAGTTATTGGACAAAGGACAATACCTTGGATTGAATTCCTAACAGCACAAATTCTTTGAGTCCTTGGTAAAGGCATTTTTATTCACTTCATCAAGGTTCAAAATAGTCAAGCTGGGGGGGGGGGTTTTCAACCTTGTGAGAGACTTGTCTTTTCTAGGGTATAATTTAGTATCTCTTTCTATCTTTTTAAACCCCAAAAAATCTGATTAAGCTCGTCTTCTTGGCATCATATTGTCTTTTAATCTGCCGTTTGCATTCAAAACGCAGTATAGTCATTTAGTGTAGAGAGGAATATACTGCGTTTTGAATTCATTTAGTGTAGAGAGGAATATACTGCGTTTTGAATGCAAACGGTAATTATGTTAAGGTTGTGTTGACATGCATTCCAGATTCAAGTCAGAATATGAATTATTGATGACTGAATAGATTTAAAAACCACTTACATTCACTTTACTAGAAAGAACTGCTGTACTCCTTACATATTATATGACAGCTGTTTCTTAAAATGACATTTATAGCAGATACCGCTATAATGCTGCCAGTAACTAAATGGTTTTTTGTTTTTACTATCTGGTAATACAAAACTAGATTTTATGAATTTTTAGACATATAATGAGCAGCTGCTGCTGTCAATCCATGCCAAAAGGTATGTGAGTAATCAGTTAATGAAATTGGTGTAAAATGAATGTCTTATAAACTTAATAAATCATTTAATCTCACATGAAAATGATTGCAACTACCGGTAAATTACTTTCTTCTTCAAATAAGCTGATAAAAGTCTATGAAGTTTAAATTGAGTACTTCTTTATTCATCAGTAATTGCAAGAACTAAATTGAGTACTTCTTTATTCATCAGTAATTGCAAGAATTATGCATCCACAGATATAATTTTATCTTTTACTAAAAAGGACTATGGTGCTCTCTATCAATGCGTAGTGTGTACACTTACATAAATCTTATTCATGCAGTGATATTGTGTCATTTGTAAAGTGCAAATTTTATGTAGATTTGGCCATTTTTAATCCTTTTAATTCATTGAAAGAAAATAAAGTTTTATTGTATGTGCCAAAAAAAAAATCAATTATATCCTCCCATTCCCATGATCGAACATTTCTGAGAAAGTAAAATATTTTCATTATCAGTATAACTTGTCAATGTGTTTTTCTATTCAAATAGCATATTTTCATTGGACTGAAATCTTTTTGTAACACCAAAATCAATGTGAAATCTGCAAATACACTATAGCAAATAATACTAATACTAGTGTTATTGTCAAAATGTATATACCAGTATATATTATAATAATATACATGTATGAGAAATACAAATGAAGAAATAAATTCTTTTTAAAAATAAAACCATAAACTAATTAAGAAGAACATGAATTTTATTTGTAAATGAACAAGAGAAATATCCCACCCATGAATTACGGTTTAAATTCCAGATGTAACATCCATCATTCATAATTTTACCATTAAAATAACACTTCAACAATACAATCAACTCTGCATAATTTAAACATTAGCAACTGACATTTTTGCTACCATGATATAACTTATATAAGCCAAAGATCAATTTTTTTCACACAGCAGATTGTAGAAAAGCATTCACAAATATCAACTCAAAATTTGTCTGAACTCTCTTTCTATTGAAAATAATTATTAAAAATGAAACGAATTTCCAACATACATATTGTATTCATTCTTATTTCATATTTTTTTTTTTCTCTTTTAAAAACTTTTGGCATGGGGCTTCATTTTTTTATTTAAGTAGCAAAAGCTCACAGCTTAACAAGTTTGAAAAAATATTGAATGTTCACTCAATTTCTTTAAATTGAAATGAGAACTTCGAATGGTCATGGTTTTAAAAGGTTTTATCCTATTTTGTAAAGATTTTTACTTTCATAAATTCTATTGGGTTTTTCATCTCAAAGTATGATACTTCTGGTAGATCTCATTATGTTGAAATTGTTCAGCTTTTGCTATTATCAAAGCTAAATGAAAACAAAATGAAAAGTATTTAATATAAATTTTTAAAAACAACAACACATCCCAATAAAACTATGAAACTGGACAAAATAAATTGATGTACATTCTGTCAAACTTGCAATATCACTAAACATTAGAAAGCATGAGATTATAATTATAACATAATTTACAATTGTAAAAAAAAAAATTATGAAATTAATGGAAATATTGAGAAGTTTGGGTAAAATAATAAAATTGTGAATCATTATATATATGACAATCATTATGCAATTGGTTCTATGTACATATTCAGACCCAGAAATATCATTATAACAAGGTAATTTAAATATAATATGTATCAATATCATTGCAAATGTAAATCAGGTTAAGGAAAATTCAAACAGCCGTGTATCAAAACTACATAGCTGGGTCGGTTGATCACAAAAATGTACTGATTGGACCAATTGACTAGATCTAGTTCCTAACATTGATGGACAGAATGTTCTAAACTTAAAAGAAATTATTAAAATTTCATGGAAAATTGGTGTGATTTATAAATTGAAGGCTAAAGTCTTTCTAAATGATAAAAAGCATGACTCAAAAATATGGTCTCAGTTAATTACAGATTTCTTTATATTCTTTTCATATTTTTGTTCATATTGATGTTTCATAAAGATATAAAGAGCAAAAAATTGTTTATCAAATGATTAGCACCAAGATAAGTGAAACAGTTTGGAGGCAGCAGTAACAAAGAATTGGAAAATAATATGAAATGTCCTTATATCTATTTGAAGAAGAAAATTCAATAAAGACACTTTAACTTTAATTAAGCCTAAGTTTGGATTCATCGAAGAGATCTACAAACATAAGGCCTCCATGTAATCCAGAATTAGTTTGAAAAGAATTAAAAGTTCTTACCATAAGCTAAAACATTTGTGTGATTTTTTTTAAAAAGAAGTTGTCCCTATCCGATAGTTACATGAATGAATAAAACATTTTTTCATATCATACAATAATAATTTCTTTAATAAATAAGCCCCTATATCATGCAGAAAAAAGAACATAAAAAACAAAACAAAAAAGAGAACATGATTAAAAAAAGTTGAAGGAGACCAAAAGATATAATCTATAAGTGCCATTCATGAGTTTCATTTTTGAAAAACAAATTGCTAAAAAATTCATACTCAGATAACTATCAGTTGACAAATGTACTTTACAAATTATTTACAATGATAAATACGTTTTACAGTAAGGGATGTCAGTGGCCTAGCAGTTAGCATAGTTCAAACAAAAGAAACTTAAGCAACTCCAACTACCAACAATGGTCAGCTTGGTGACTTGGTGGGATCGTATCTCACTAGACACAAATTTTCTTGATTCACATGTCATAGGCAGTTTGTCTTTAGGTAAGATTCTTTATCTCAACTCAGGTTTGAATGAGTACCTGGATGCTAAGACAGTGTTGTCCATATCTAAAAATTGTATTCGCAACTAACAGGCTGTCAATCTTGTCCATGTTTCTGTGTTGCTGTCAGCCGGGGGAAGTGAAAAGTCATTGTAAAGTACTTAGAGGCTTAGAGCCCTTGGCAATGAACGCTATAAAAGTGGGTTTTTAACTTTAGCTTTAACGTGGCATTTCAATTATCTACAAATGTTTCCTTTTTTCATTGAAGAAATGAGTTAATCTTGGTTATTTCTTACAAATAACTTTTAGGGTGCCTATTTTAATTTTATATCACAATCAATATTTTCATAGTTTTTCTTAATTGGCTGAAATTCACATTCTATTTGATTTTTCAGTTGAAGTGATAATAATCATCAGTAGTTAAAAAGAATGCTAATGAAATTATCAAGGTTTAACTTAATCTGATATATATCTATTTTTATCAGGATAGACCAGATTTTAAAAAAATAGATTTTATCCAAAACAAGATATTAGGTCTCTAAATTTCAATTGCGATTTCATCTTTATCAAGATATGAAGCGATGTAATGAAAAGTGGAAAAATATTTATATGACAAAATATGTAAATTGAAAACTCAAATCCGTAATCTAGTCTCCATCATCATACAAGTATTACACTGTTGATAAATTGTTGAGGAAAGGGAGACAATATGATATTTACTCATTGCATCCTTTCAATTTAATAATGCATTCTTTTCTCTCCCAATGCACATACTTTAAACCAGTTAAGCAAACAATGTGAATATTGATTGTAAATACAAGGTATACTATTAAATTTATTTTATGGGGTATACAATGATTAAATATAGACATAACATTTGAGTTTTCTTTTGAGAACATATAGATCTACTATAATGATTAATACTATAATGAAAATCTTAGTTTCACTTCTCAATTTCCTTAAGAAATTAAGTTAAATGATACCGGTAACTATAATAAGGAAACAAGATTGTGCATTGTTAGAGCTAAATGATGCCTTGATTAATTTTTTGCTCCTGTACCTTTAAACAAATTTACCATCAACTCTGAAATGTTCATGGATGGTCAAACTATTGAGAAAGCGAACTTTTTATAGAGCAAGCTTAAGAAAATACCTCCCAAACTAAGTAAATAAATGTCTCAACCTTGCTTATCTTCACCTAACACGAGTGTCTGATTGACATCATCAATGAGAGACATCCCAATCTTTTCAGCATTAGAATAATTACAATGCTGTTTGATCGGTTGATAACAATAATATTTTTTCCTTTTTGTTTACCTTATTTACCAATTAATTTATGTGAAGTGTTAATTATTTCTTAATGTAAACAAGTAGGCTTAGTTAAGGAAGTGCCTCTAAATTAACTTTTTTGTCATTTGGTTTTTTTTTTAATTTCAGCTGATATCATCAAAGAAAGTGGACCTTTTATCTTAAAAATTGGATTTTTATCTAAAAGCTGATAAATAATTAAACTATAATTTTAAAAATGGGTAGAAAAATTATTTTAAAAAGAAACAAAAAAGAAAAGAAACAAAAATGAAGAAGACCCTCCCAGAATTCCCAATATGTAATCACATTATGAGCATTCATTATCATAATAAAATAAAATTGACAATAATATTCACAAATGTCAGGGGAATAAGATATTTCTATTTGTGAATGATTATAAACAATGGTAATGACAAAATAATCTTATCGTTATAAATACATTTCATCCACAATGACAAAACGTGTTCACATTATATAGATAGTTTTGAACACATTTCACATTTCATGAAGATCTGATAGCTCAAAAGATTATCATATGTCCTTCTCATCAAACCACAAAACACTTTCCTATCATAAGAATTCTTTGTTAAAACATTTATACATTTTCCTTATATACAATATATATATATATATATATATAATACATATATTATGTCAATTGATGAGCATCTCAAAGTCCATTTATATTCTTTTTAATTCAGGAAAATGTTTAATGTGTAAATACATATACAGACATATAATGACTATCACACATGCAGGAAAGATAAATAAATGAAATGTTGAAGCGCATTCTATAACATTGAAAACTTGATTATGGTAATTCTTAATCTTTCAATGAAGAAATTATCATCAGCTTATTCCCAAGTGATAAAGTGACTTTGCTATAGGCAAATAAAGTTATTGATTTTCCTCCTTTTTGATATCATTAGTTTTTTCCTATTGCTGTTGATTGCTTATCTTTGATCATGCAAACAATTTTTCCTCCTCATCCCTTAAAATGAATACATGAATTAAAACCTAATTATTGGTATTATTTGTAAGCATTAATCTAATAAATGTTCCAGCAATAATCTTGTCCAAAGTGATCTTCAATTCATAGAGGAAGGAAAAGTGAATTAGTGAGCTAAATATTTAGTTTCAGAACTTTAATTTTAGAAGATTTAGAATTTTTACTTCCAATATGAGGTAAACTTATTCATCAAATATGAATGACAAAATGATTAATAAATGAAAAAAAGAAGCCCATTCATCATTTTCATCGAGTAATCTTGCATTCAAAAGCAAATATCATAACTTACATTTACAGATGCGGCACATATTTATAAATTAATTCATCATTGTAACCATAGCCATTCACTTCAATTCCAGTCATTGTTAGATGAGGAATTGTTGTTTCAAGCTACTGAGACGTTAAATTTGACTCTGCATACTTTTATCGCTCTTAATTAGTTATTGTAGCTGATAGAGATAAGGCTACTCTACCCCTGAGTAAATGAAACTGTCTTCAGCTTTTTTCATTAAAGACAAGTAATTTTAAACATCAGAAGTATCAGTCTTTACAATATGAAGATCTCCAAGGTTTAATTAAATACCCTTATTGCTGAAAAAAAAAAAAAATCAATTTCATTTTCCTCTAAACCCTAGGCTCTGAATTAGACCATAAATTTCACAGATCATTGGCTATTGTTTTTATTATTATTAGACAATAATCAATTAATATTATATTGTTATGTTTATGAGTTTAACAAACTATAAATGTCTTTGATACAAAATTTTTGAGTTACTAGAAGTAGAATAATTAGAGTTCAATTAGATCTAATGGAAGACTTTGTATATTAGTAAAAGGTTCGTTAATAATAGCAGAAATATGTTGAGACATAAATTCTGAAAGAGTTAGTGATCCTAAAATTTGATGTTCTATACAAATATCATTTATTAATCCTTAGATTTATTAATTGCAGATTTGTTAATATCATGCATTGGCTAAAAAAAATAATTCAGTAGAAAGGCGTGCATTCTATAGTTCATGCAGTGCAAATGTTCATGCAATAATGAAGCAAGCAGATCTATCTCAATTAAATTATATAACATTCTAAACATATAAACTTGCTTTTAACGAAATGTACACCATGTTTTATATATAATTTGCTCCTCAAAAAGAGAATGTATAATTTTTTCATCAACTTTGTCTTGCTGTAATCTGGATCTGATTGATATGCAATCACGATGTGTTGGAAAAGGAATTACAAATGAAACACATGGTGAGGAAAAACTCAATGATGAAGTCTTTCTCCATTTAATGGAATCATTTCTAAACTGTTGCCAGACATCTATCAGCTATTATGAGAATAGCTATAATCCTAAGTCTTTCCTAAATGTAATTTAACCTAATAATAGAATAAAATGCAAACATTAACATTTCGATTTTATTTTAATCACTTTCCGTAACTATTGACTGCACATTTTTTTTACGAATTATTGATTTATGAAACTTGGGATTTTTAAAGGAATCATGATATGTGCTCAATTTTGTGTACAAGAAATACAAGTTAGAAAATCATATAATATTGGATATCAATTTTCATGCTGGTGAAAATATTTTTATATTAATATGATCATAGTAGATATTAAAATTTTAAATATTTCAATTATTTAGATGTCAATTTATAGTTGGTTATTTCACAAAACATATTTTGCCAATTCTCAGTATTCAATTTATAAAGGCTTGGTCAATCTTTCCACCATATATTTGACCATTTTCTACAGTGAGGATCTTTCTATTTCATTAGGGGTAAAGTAGTAGGAATTCCTCCAGATTAACCATCTATCTCTATTTGAGCTTGAGTATTCCTGTTCCAAGAAGGTGAGCATCAACGACTCTAAAGGAAAGAGAATTATCCATGAGAAAGTCTTCTGCGCCTGGCATTATTCCTCCTACGAATTCTCTGTCGTCGTCTGTAGCTGTTTTTCTCATCCTTCCAAAAATATTCTGGTAGAGCAACAAGATAGTCATGCAGAACGCCCCAGTAGCTTGGTGCTAGTCATCCAAGACTGCATTTCTGACATACTAGGAACACACCTAAAGTCCGACATCGGCAAAACTTTTTGAAAAGTTTCCGTCGTTTCCGACAATATGACTTTAATGCTCGATCTACTTTAGTGAAAACGTCTATGTTGGTAACAGCTCTGTTCAATTCTTTTGGCTTCATGCAACCACGTTCACTAGAGATACAAAACTGTGCTTGGCTTTTGGAAAGCTCAGTTTTAATGTATTTACTTGTTGGTACTTTAGCTCGGCACTTGAATCTAAAACGTTGCTGCCAAAATCCTCCACTCTTTGTCTCATTGGTTTTAACCCACTCGGTCCAGGGTGATAATCTTGAAATTTCTGAGATAAGAAAATAAATATGGCAAATGGTCAAAGAAGAACTGAATAATTCCAAATAAAAATGAGTTTTACACATAATTATACCCTTCATAAACAGTCAAAAATCACTGCACTGATTCCAAATTTCAACCTCCAACTATTACAGAGATTAACTATATATAAGTATATCTGAACTTTGAAAATAGACACAGTAAATCCCGCAATTTTTCAGATCAAATGTTTTCAATAAAATAAGTATTTCTACCGATGAAAATATCTTTCAATATTCTCAGCTCGAACTTCTACAACTTCTTTACCTACCTGGACAACTATGAGGGGCGCATATACGCCACTCCTTTAAGTTTCCCTCACAAGGATGACCTGTTTTACTATGATTAGAACACTTTCTCTTTCTTGTTTGAATTCCTCCATTACATTTCTTAGTACATTTTGTCCATCCTGACCAATTATCCCACAGGCCATGAACTGGTTCAACTGCATACAGAGAAAAATAAAGTTCATTTAGTCCTACAACATTTTGTTTATTATTGTATAAAATGTGCTTATCAGGGAAACAATAATAATAATAAAGAGCCTATTATGTCCTGAATTGGAGGTTATTAGAGACATAACACCTCGTCCTTTACAATAATCTTGTTGATTAATTTTAGGCCCTCCTTTAATGTTTAAAATCTAAAAGAGTAACAATGCTATTCAACATATTTACAGCTACGCTTATTGTCAATGTTTTATATCATTCAAGAAAGTCCATGTTGTTTTATGATATGCAGTTGTAAATCTATATAGGCCTATTTAATCAATCATCAATAAATCTTACCGCAAGCGGGATTATTATCACAACCCGTTTCTTCCTTTTCGTTGCCAAAACATAGTCTTCCACCAAATTTGGGGGAAGGGTTGCCACATTGGCGTTTCCTAGTTTTGCTGGCAAATCCACAGCTTGCAGAACAAGCTGACCACTCAGACCAGTCAGTCCAGCTGCCATGCACTTAAAAAGAGAAAAAGAAATGAAATTATTACAGACATCATGATTATATCAACATTTCCTTAGCAACAAATTTTTATTATTATTTTTCATGCTCTTAATCCAGGATACTGTCAGTAATGGATGAAAATACATGTATCATAAAGGTAGATTTCATCTCGTTCAATAGAACTGAACAACACTGAAGAATTCAATATTATGATATTCTACTTTGGAGTGGCAATAAATGCTCTGATATTCTGCTTTGGAGTGGCATTTCATTTTAATAAATATCTTTGACCTTGGCAGTTTAATCTGAAAAGTAAATTCCAAATCTGATCTAATCTTATTGTGAAAAAGAATGATTATATCAACAAAAGCTCTGTTCCAACTGAGTATTATTTACATGTACAGAAAATTCCTTTCCCAGTCCTTGGTATTCAAATCAATAAAAAGAAAGAAAATACACAAGACAACAGATAATATTGTAGAATTTACCAGTGCAATTGGAAACTTCCATGTGGGGCCCCAGGCAGTCCAAACCATTATGAGCAGGGGCAGGACGATTGCATGACCTTGACCTACATAGACATTGATCTACCATTCTGTCAAGGCCAACTTGACGACACTCACTCCAGCGTGACCATGAAGACCAACCTCCATGAACTGTTATAAAAAAATGGAGATATTCATTGAACATATTCTGTACTTATTCATAAATGATAAATAAAAGGCAAAATTCACCTATTCAAAAATGCATCGCATGGCTCATTAAATATACAGTTTGCTTGGAGATACATTTACCTGCTCTAGTGTAAATATCTTCCTCCCCTACGCAAGTTCTAATATAAAACAGCACACAAAATGAGGGGTAACAGTAATATAAAATATGAACCTAAATTTAATACTCTTGAGATAAAAAAGATCCAGTGTGACCAGCTTTAAAGAGAAACAAAAATTTACATTGAAATGATATACTTCTGAAATAAAGGCAACCAAACAAAAACAACTTATGATAAAAATATCATGGCAGTTTGATTTTAAAAGAAATAATTATCCTAATCTACCAGAAAGGTAAAGAAGACAGTAAAGACAGATGAGTAAGCTGAACATCAATTCAGCTCTTAATGATTAACCTGTAGACTGTCTACTAATAATTGAGCACCCACCTGGCAGATCCAAGACAGGACATTGACGAATATCTTGTTCCCACTGGTCTGATGCAGGATTTCTATCAGGAGCTGGAGTACAGGATTGTGTTTGCGTGTTCCACCCACAATATGGGTCTTGAGCATTTATACACATCCTTTAATAAAATACACAATAATTGATAATCAGTTTATTAAAATATTCATATATTTATAAGACATTCGCTTGTAACTTGATAATAACGTAATAGCTTCTCACCCACTTATATTAGATTCTTTAAGTACATTCTTCATGATTTTAGGAAAAACTGGTGAATTACGATGGATAAAAGGAATATCATTGCACAAATTACTATAGAAGGAACAATCACTAAGGCAGTTTGAATTATGATAGTAATTGATATATGAAGTACATTAATTTTTCAAAATAATTGATTAATCAATAAAGTGATAAAAAAAATAGCTCAGAGAGATAGATGACAGACAAATGAATGAATGAATACATTATCAAAACAAAACAAGGTTTATAAAGAAAGAGTGAAATAAAGAAATTGATTATCAAATAACACAGCAATCAATGCATCAATGGGTAAACATGACACATCTCCTACTATTATCAAATAGCACAGTAATCAATGCATCAATGGGTAAACATGACACATCTGTTACTATTATCAAATAGCACAGTAATCAATGCATCAATGGGTAAATATGACATATCTGCTACTATTATCAAATAGCACAGTAATCAATGCATCAATGGGTAGACATGACATATCTCCTACTATTATCAAATAGCACAGTAATCAATGCATCAACGGGTAGACATGACACATCTCCTACTTACAGACTGGTTGTAAATCTATAACATCTTTCCACGCGTACTTTGAGAATGTCTCCATCCGTGGCTATGTAAATTGCACCCTGTGTGAAGAAATTGAAAGATCAAAGCAATCAATAAATTATAAAAATAATTTACAAAGCCACACTGAAAAAGCACCACTTCTTGAAGGGGTGTAACTCCAATATAACAAAATCAAGAAAAGCAAATTTTCATTTATAAGAAAGGATAATTGATGACATGTACGATTCAAATAATTTACGATTTGATGCAATTTCATTAGTTTTCATCATTTGAATTGCATTTTACTACAGTATGGTTAAAAGCAAGATGAAAGAAATAATTTTACAATAAATTAATGGAGTAAAATTATCAACGATGAGTGTGTACACCATTCAACTAAAAAAACAAAACACGAATGATGTGTCTTCTCATTGAACTGAAGTTCTTTACAGTTTAGTTTCTTTAGGATATTATTCCATTTCTGAGTCAACATATCCTTCAATTTTTGCACTGTCTGGAGTCCTCATGCTTTTATGCCCTGACCCATATTATTCAAAAGGCTAAATCTCAACGATGTTTCTGACTTCAAAATGGATGGATGCTGGTCTCTATAAAGGAACCCATCCATCTGACAGGCACGTTAAAACGATTCTTATCACTAAAATGAATGATAGTGTGCTTATTATCCATCTCCTAATAATAAGTGGTCATGCATTTTGACCATTGGTTTTATTATCGTTGTAGACTTCAAGAATGCATCAGTTCAAGATTTCATCTACGAGAATTATGTAGACTCCACTGTATTAAAACGGGCAATGAAATAAGTCGTAGAAGAATACATAGCATGACATTTCAGTGATTCATGTTCACCTACCTTTTCAACAGATAATTTCATGTTCTTGACAGGTCGGGGGTGCCCATTGGATACTATTTTTATCTCTTCTATTAAACAAGTTTTGTTACTGTTTGGGGTTGGACGGAACATCTTACGAATGCTCCCATCAGTTGTTGCCAGGAAAAGGACATCAACGAGAGGTGACTCTCTACCTTTAGTCAAAACGTGGTCAACTACAATATGGGTCCATCTGGAAACGGATATGGAGATAATTAAAAGTTATCAACAACAGCTACAATATAAACAGCATCTGTGACACCATCACTTCTACCATTATCATTGCATTTGTCGTCAATTTGGGAAAGAAGGAAAAACAAGTACGCCCAAGATAAAACATGATAGTACTCTTGTGTAAATCTAAACAACGATTGAAAGAATGCTCATGCTGAATAAGATCCTTAAAATGTGGCCTTGAAAATCAGTAAGCGCTTTTATTTACTTTTGTGAATCTTAATAATTTTAAGAAGGCCATTCTCTGTTTAAGTAAGTTTTGTCCCCTGTATTCTTTTACATCTATAGAGTATGGAAGTACAATATTATTACTTGTATGGCTTCTATTAAACTATTAATATTAGGTTGCTTAACTCTGATTAGCCCTATCCTCTACTTTCAAATGCGAGTTACCTACCTTTCTCCTTCCCTCATGATCATTGGCCCAACCATCTTCGAGGCGACAGCCTGATCCATCAACTGGTATTTCTTGGCAGCCATATAAATGTCCGTGGAATCGGCATGGGATCGCTTGGTACTAGAACCCTCCTTTGCACACTGTGAGAAAAGAATGCATCCATGAAAAATAAAAGTAGTGTAACAAATATCCATGGGCATAAGAGTAATGATGAGACGTATTCTGATCCTGCTATAAATTTGATGAATTTTACAATTCGATACGATGGTAATTTTGGTAAGGGGCGGTTGATGGGGAAAATATCTTAATACAATGTACGATGAAATCAATATTATCTCATGGTCACATAGGATTTAAAGATGTACTTACTGTTGTAACTCGCTGATGTTGAAGTCAAGATTTTATATTCTACCCCCTCGCCTTACACAATAGTTCTGGTGTTAAATTATAAAGTTGAGTTTTCTAAATATTTTCTATTTTCATAATATCAATAATGGTTTGAAGCTAATACCAGTGTTTTTTGTTTTGTTGTGTTTAGGATTGTTGGCTTTGGTTTGTTTGGATCTCTTTTTGCGTTTTTAAAGTTTGTTTTTCGCTAATTTTATTTATTTATTTATTGTTTTATTTTTATTTATCTTTTTTATTTATTTATTTTTTATTTATTTTGTTTTCATTTTCCTTTTTTTCTTTTTTTTTCTTTTTTTTTTTTAAATCTTGTTTTGCTTTGTTTGGATTTTTGAAATTGCGTTATCTTATTGTTTTTTCATTGTTATTGTTGTTGCCGTTCTTACCTTTCTTTCAGAGAAATTGTTTTCATTACGAATCCACGCAGACGTCGGGCTCTCCTGGTGTTTGAATGGTCCCAGGAAGACATCATCGAGGTCTGTCATGTTGTAAACGCAGACGGCTGAACCAGCTATGCTATTACTGTGGACAGATCATTTTTTAAAAATAAACGTTAGGTCGCTATTTTACTGGCAGATTGATCAAGAAAACTCTGGAAAAGTCTATCTGCAAAACGATCTATAGTCTATCTGCAAAACGATCTAAAGTCTATCTGCAAAACGATCTATAGTCTATCTGCAAAACGATCTATAGTCTATCTGCAAAACGACCTATTGTCTATCTGCAAAACGATCTATAGTCTATCTGCAAAACGACCTATTGTCTATCTGCAAAACGATCTATAGTCTATCT
>JASKDV010084344.1:0-13760 GCA_032466395.1 Aegires albopunctatus | reverse complement strand
CCCCCACTGCTCTTTTTATATCTAAGTCATCGTTAATACCGACCAATTGTAGATTGTATCAACCATTGATATCAAGTTTAATCACAATGTGCGCGGTTAAGTATTTTAGATTACATATCTATAGGCTATATATTATAAATATAATCATATGCTAATGCATAATAATATATAACTAGAGTCCGTTACAAATGAATACTTGAATTAAATATCTTTCACTCAACAGAATATGAGGGAAAAAAAACAGGTTTTAATTCTAATTGGTCTCCGAGCTGGTAGTTACGGCCCTGATTATAGAATCTAGATCTAGTCAATATAACTCCAGTGACACAGTGCCCCACCAGAGCCACAAAATCTAATGTAAAAACACCGCTCTTGATTTGAAAAGTGACTGATTTAAAGAGAAAAAAAAAGGTTCTTTTCCATGCGTAAACTTAAAACATTCGCAAATTAGACTCATTGAAAATGAGCTGAAATTCAGCCTGTCTCACTGGGGGTTCATTCACCCTAGCTAGATCTATATAGATCCATGCGTTTGGAAAATTTCAAGTTTCAAGTTTCAAGATTTGTTTAATGGTCACCACACACTATGCAGATAAAATGGCAGATATTATGTACTGTTCAGTTATAAGACCGCGACCATAGTGGCAGAATAATGAAGACTTTTCATGGAAAAGAAAGCAGCAAAATACTGTCATGTGATGCCATGAATATCAATCACTATAGCTCTTCGTACTTTTGTCGAGTTCACTAAGTGTCAACGAGAGCGCGCGGTTTTAGTTTGCAGCAACATACATGTATACATTGCAGGGAAAGTCTGGATCATTCTGCCACTGGGGGCACGACCTTGCTGAGTGAGAGACGACTTGGACAATCTGACAATTACTCAAGACTTTTCACGTGCAGTGTTCAATTCAAAATCAAAACAGATCATTGGAATAGATTTAGATCTAGCTTGATTTCAGGAGGTCGTCAACAAACCAAAGGTTTTGTTTTGATTTTTGTCTGCTCCTCGTGAATAGCCTTTAGCAATCGTAAATGAAAATGTTCAAAATCAAATGTGATCTCTAAGTAAGGTCACGATTACATGGCAGAATGATCCATATTTCTTGTGGAAAAAAAGTGATCTAGATTTTTTCAGGAAAAAAGTGATAGATCTATTATCTACATACTACATACAACCAATTATTATTCTATCATGGCTTAATTCAGCTCTTCGATATAATTTAGTAGAATCGATACAGCAACACAAACAGGTGTGAGTGAAATTCATGTATAACAAGGCAAATTAGTTATTTTGTTCCCAGAAAAATTGGCCTTTATTTTGTCACTATGATCGAAGCCTTATGACTTGACAGACCAAATCTGCCACTCTATCTGCGTATTGTATGGTGTCTTTGCCTTAAGATCTAAGAACCAGTCAGCTAAACATTACGTCCTAAACAATTGAGAAATGTGTTTTTAAAAAGCCAGATCTACAAATGATGTGTTCACAAGATTCCTTTCACATTACGTAATGAACTGTATGCACTGTCTGGATATAATACATAGATGGACGTGGTAAATTTCACTTTGAGCAGTGCTCTAGATGCCAATTCTGATAAACGGGCTCTGTTTTACGACATTTCGCTTCTTGGTATTATAAAGATTATAGGGTTTGCAACAGTTAGAGCTATTTCTAGATGTAGGGCCTAGATATCAGATCTTGTGTTTTGGTGTTGTTAACGATGAGTTCTGTTTGTAAGCAAGATTCAAAAAGAATGACTGTTGGTAAAGGTAAATTGGATTCTTTAAGTCTATGATTATTTATTATAATTATGCTTCAAAAAATACAATGATAGTTGATATATCATACCTAATATCTAGACCCAATCCCCCCCCCCCCCCCTTTTTTTTATTTTGAGGGTGAAAATATAATTAGCTAAATTAAGTGGGCCCACTTTCTCCCCGTATAAAAGACAGTAACAGTGCAATGATTCGGGAATCACCGTTTCTAAACTGACCCTTTGCTTAGTCTATCCTCAACCCTAGACAGGTAATTCTAAACGGCTTTTTTCTCATTGTGACCCTCCTATCCCAAACCCTGTACCAAGTCTTGCTTAAAAATGTACTTGATTTGGAGCTTCTCTCAAAGATATTCTATGAACCGATAAAAGCACCATATCGCGCTCAATTTATATAATATTATTACATGTATTTATTTAGTAATTCTCGATCTTTATTGTATTTGAGCAGTTCGTGCTTTTTGTCACACTGTTTCAACCGTAAAATATAAGCACACAAATTGGGTAGTGAGCTCTGCAAAATGAAACAAAACAAAACTGACGTTTCGGGTATGACCCTTCGTCAGACAACAAAACGAAATAGATAATACCTACATCAAAAACATCGAAAAATGAGGAAACAGATCTATCTCTCCACTCTCTCTCTCTCTCTTTGCATTTCTTTCCCCTTACCCCTCTTTACCTCCTTATTTCTGCAGCAGTTATTGGTACTTTTAGCTGCCTATGCATTCCTTGGGAAGTTGGTATATTAATTGCTTCATCGTTGTCAATACATTTTCTTTCATATTAATTAGTAATTATCCTAAAGTTATCATTTCGATTATTCACAAGCTTTCCTTCCGCATCTTCAAGTTTAGAGCATTGACATCGTTGATTTTTTCGTGATATTTTGATAAGTACAATGAGAAGTAGATAGCAATTCCATAAGCTCTGCATATCTATAATTACAACTGCGATTCATATTGTAGCATAACAGACAATACCACTTTCCCTGCAACAGGTTGGGGGTCAGGAATCCACTGGGTTTCTTTTAAGGATGGCCTTCGTCAATCAAGAGAAACGTGAGTTGAAATTTGCATTTATAAAATAACATGCATTCTTTTTACAAATCTGAGTGTATAGAAATATCCTTCAAAAAGTATCCATGCAGTTAGCATGTTATTGCAAAATGTATATTTTTAAGATGGTATAATACTATGCTTTCTGCGGACACATTTTTTTTTATCACTCTGTTTATATAACCTAAAGTTAATAAATCAAGGTAATCATCGAATGAATAAGAATTGAAGATTAATGACTTATGAAATATCATGCTGAATGAGACAATGCACGTAATAAAACTCATTGAAATAAAAGCACAACCAGGTGTCATGTAGCTATAATACAACACTTTAATGTTCAACAAAATAATTTTATCAAGCTAGCAAGGGGAGCGGATTGCTCAGTGGTGAAGGCGCTCGCCTACCAAGCTAAAGGTTCCTGGTTCAAACTCGTGCAGTCTTGAATTTGAAATCCAAATTGTTTTTGGGTTTCCCATCCTCAAGGTGCTAGGATAAAGAGTGCCAAGTCCTATCGGAGACGGACTATAATATCGGAGGTCCCGTGTGTATAATATACGCATGTAAAAGAACCCTTAGCTGTTTTTAAGGCAGTCTTTGAAAACACTGATATCACCAAAGTAGTGGACATGGGTAAATTCAATACAACAGCTGGCAAGAATATTTATAAGTTCCATCTAAAAGTCAAAGGCAATGCATTCCATTATAACCCATTCCACGTCATTCCTTTCTTGCAGCGGTAAACCTGCGATGATCGTGATTCATAAAAGCTGGTGTCGAGCCTGTAAAGGTAAGTGCCCAAGGTTATTTTTCATTGTTTTTCTGTCTGTTGCTTTATAAGTTACATGTACAGGCAAATGCGAGCTAGTATGACTGTTATCGTCTTTGTCCATGTTAACTTAAGAGCACATCTTCAGATTCGATTATCTTTAGAAAATTGTTGTATACGAACAAAACTGAACGAGATTACATTAACAATATAATAATGATAATTATGCCAAATATTTGTAAATCACCAGATTACAATATAAAGTACTTTTATAAGCACACAGTTTATCGAATGAATGGAAATGTTATTACATGTACATAATTGATACTTGATGCTATCAGTACAAATCGCGTCTTTTTGTTTCATTTCTAGCCCTGAGACCACGTATTGCCAACAGTGCGGAAATCGAACAAATGAGCAACGAATTCATTATGATTAATGTCGAAGTAAGTATGCAACTTTAATAAGAGAGTTATTTTTGTCAATAGTCAAGGAAATAATCGTAATCACGAGTAATATGGAAGTCTCTCTGTACTGTCGAGCGAAAACATTTTAAAGGAAACTTTTCAAAAATACTCTTGAGATTATGGCGGTCTGTGAGACAACAGCGGCTTTCCTTTCCTGTAGATGGCCGAAAGTCATAGCTACGGGGCGAAAAATATTTTTTTTAATAAAAAAACAACAACAAACAAACCCTCCAAAAAAACAAACAAAAACTCGGTGTCAATATTTGATTAAATATCTGCCAATATAATCTTTGGCTTATAAGAGAAATGACTCGATTTTTGTTACCATTCATCTTGCTTTCGTTTCTGAGATTTGGACGAACTAAGATATTCCTGTTCGGCCAATCACTTTGATTACTTTTCTGGCGCCGGGCTTGCTTTATTCACGTCACATATATTGAGGCGATCGACGGTAACCAATCACACATCCGTTAGTTTGAATGACGCATATTGTTTGTTCTATTACTCCAGGATGACGAGGAACCCAGTGCGCGTGAATACAGACCAGATGGTGCTTACATTCCCAGAATTCTATTCCTTGGTAAGACATTTCAATATTCGTTGATGCTGAAACTGCTACTGCCGCCACTGCTGTCCTTTTTGTTATCATAATTAATCTTTCTCAATTTAGCGGCGATCACGCTGTTTGTGGCAAAACTTGATTTGCCCAGTCATCCCTTTTAAACCATTTTTAATGGTCACACTCTCTCATTTTACCAATGTTTAGACATAATGATTATGATAAAGCTATATTTTATGGCAAACTTTTTAATAATATTCTTCAGCCATCAAGAAGTAAATACTAAGACGATTTCATTCAGGACATTTCATTACCGTAATCCTGCTAATCTAATGCCCTCCATTGGAATGGGGACCTTTAGTCGGTCACATCCTTATCTTTTCTCAAGTAATCTTATTATCAACGAATGATCAATGCAGAGAAGAAAAAGTTAATCGATCGGATGACCTATATTAGGAGAGATAATTCCTACACAACCATTAAGTAGCTCATGCCAATTCGCGTAAGGAAAGTGCTGACGTATGGTAGAGGTAAAAGAGATCAGTGGAAGGAAACGGTGTCATCACGATAACAAAAGGCCGCGATTTCTTTATTTTGGGGTATCGGCACCTTAGCCACTGGAATAGAACTAATACTAACAGATGAGTAATGCTGACGGGAACTAAAGAATAAACATCTAGGCTTTTATTTGTAGAGATTACAATTCTAGATTTTGAAAAGATAGAAAATGAGATTGCTTTAAATTATAGCCTACTTTTATCATAAAGGGGACGGCGGATTAATTGCTGCATGCTGTGAATATGAACGATATCATTGAGGTCAACGGATGCTATTTATGTTTATCTATGTCGTTTTTTGGAATGCAAAATTTCAACAGTTAATAGCTACATATTCATAACAATTCAAAAGCTGTTATCTTTATATGATATGTATAGTTTTGGAATACTCTGTGAAATAAGACAATCGTTTTGTAAAAACATGTTTTCACGGTAATAAAAAAAAAAAAAAAGAAAAAGAAAAAGGAATCAATCTTAATTTGATAGTTTTTCTTTTTCATATTCTTATTTTAGATCCGAAACGTTATCATGATGAAAAAAATTCTTTGTTACTACTCCGATAACTTTGCGATGTTGAAGCTAACGAAAAGAAATTACGGTAGCCCTTTGTTTGGAGATTTTTACTTTACACCTTTCTTTCAACAGCCACCATACTAACACAATATCATGAATAACTTTTTATACATGCTTACATCGTAATCCATGGACTGCTACCATAGTGACACACTTAGCCAAAAAAAAGTCTATAAATGTATACCTGTAAAGTAATCTGTCCACCAATTTCACTAACGTATCTATAAAGTGCGAATATGCGAACAAACGCTACGAAGGGCCGAATTTGCAGATACATGTATAGACCTACATTACTGTTTTAAAAGTTCCTCTGAATCAGTATGCCACTATTGTTGTGGCAATATGGTTACAAAATTATCTCATACTTCCTAGCTGGCATTTTGCTCCCAGTAAGATAAAGGTCCAAATTGGACCATTGATAAAATCTATTAATATTCATGTCTTATCTTGCTTCATCAATAAGTAATATCTGGGTTGATTATCGAAACTTTAAATCTAAAACTTAGCAAGTAGTACATTTTACGATTACTCATAAGTTGACTTTCTGTTTGTCATTTTTTAGATGGGGAAGGTAAAGTAATGAATCACATTCAGAACAAGAAAAGCGATGGTTTCAAGTATTACTATCCAGAATCTGAAACAAGTAAGTTGTAGTATCAAAGAAATAGAATGATCTTAGAGAATCAAGTGTTATTACCAGTTTCTTAATCATCATCACCATCATCACCGTCATAATCCTCATTATCATCTTTGTTGTTGATGATGATGATGCTGTTCTTATTGCCTATATAGCATCCGGTTCTCAGATCGTTAAGATATTGATAAATTACTTCTTGATAAGTCAAGTTCTCTATCATGAACTAATTAATATGCAGTTTTCATTCTGGAGCCCTAGTGGAAAAAAGTCATTTTCGTATTTCAAAAGAAGCATTTTTTAATGTTTCATTGTTACTAATGTTTTACTTTTTCCACTGTTCTCCATCTTTGAAAACTTTTAACCTATTGCAATGCCACGAAATTTGAAAGGAGTCCAATAAATATAGGCTTTTGAACACCACATCAGGAGGAGACGTTTTAATCAAGGGTTTATATTTTTCCACACGACAAATCTGTACTCTTGGGGATAAATGTCCAGATTGATGTTCTATTGGTACATCATGCAACATGCTATTGGGGTGTAAGACCAGGTTATAACGCCAAATTTTGGGGTCGTTTAAATTCTGGTATAAACAAACATTATGGAAGTCAGGCAGAGATTATTACAGTCATAATATTGTCATAATTTTTATGTTCACATAATGTATACTTATGGTTATATCACCATTGCCTCATAACGAAGACCGTTAACGCCACCTGGCATTAAAATATTAACTCTCTGAAGTGAAACATCAAAATTAATGAAAAAAAATTATTTGATTTCAAATTAAAAGGAAAGGCGTGAAAAATCTTAACCATTATTAATTTTCATGAATTATGTCCCTTTCTATGCAAGATAAATAGATGACAGATGAAACAAAGACAATCATGTCTCACATATTTTTCCATGCCATTGCCGTTTATACACTTTTAAAATTTATGTATTTCAAGCTCACAAAAGGGATATTGTCTCATTTAACGAAAAAGAGTAGCATGACCGCTAGAAATAAGTTTTTGTACTCCATGACATCCAATTTTGTAATCTTGGCTGGGAAATGCATTGTCACGTGGTTGCTTTTATGCACAAGATAATTATCCAGAAAATGCTGTTTCGAGAAAATGCGCAGAAAATATTTCAAACCCCAAAACCAACTACAGGTATTTCGTTAATTTCGCTAATTTCGCAATGGCATATGGTGCAAAGTTTTGTTTGAATTACAGTATTTATTGTTAAATAGCCACAATCCACCCCAAAATCGTCCATTCGTTTACAACTTAATTAATGTGAAACGTAGGTATATCTATTATTATTGGTTATCGCTTTTAAGGAAAAAAATTGTAAATTTGTATTTTCCCTAGTAGTTTCATAAAACCTGTTCTTTTATGCCAGTTTTGAATCGCTATCTCCGTTCCAGGCTATTGATAGATATATTCGAAATGCTGGAGATTTACTATTGCAAAACTTATTTACTTTGGCCAAATCAATAGACATACTCGTTTTGGAAGAAATTCATCCTAGAAAGTAGGAGAAATATAAAGGCAGGCCAATAATATGCATGTTATAAAGAGAGGACACATATCTGCTCGCAGATTATGAACATAGCCCGGGAATAGGCGACCGGCTATGGACAAAACTGAACAAACATCTCTCTCTGGACGGCTAGGAATTCCTTCTCAATTTAAACAAGCATGCCATAGGCTGCATTGATTTATAAAGATCTATATTAAAAAACAATTAGTTTTTTTTTGTATGTGCTCTAGCACCGTAACCGGTGCACCGATCGACTTGAAACTTTCTGTGTGCCTTAGTTATTCGCTCAATGCGTTACAAAGGTGTAATTTGTCACCTCATTCGGTCGCTAAGTATGTTTTTGACGTTTGTTTGTGTCGTTATCAAACCCACTTATCGGCCTTTTGTTGCCATCGTGACCGCTCCTTAAAATCAAAACAAACCATTGGCATGACTTGATTTCAGGAGGTCGTCAACAACCCAGAGGTTTTGTTTTGATTTCTAGCTGAACTTTCCACGAAAATAGCCTTCAGCAGTCGCAAACGAAAATTTTTATATTCGATCTCTCAGTAAGGTTGCGATTACATGGCAGAATGACTCAGATTTGTTCAGGGGAAACGTGATACATACTATTGCAATGTATATACAATCAGTTACTCCATCATGGCTTTTAACTTAGCCTTTTGACATAAACTAATATATAGAATAACAGTAACACCAGTTGGTTTGAGTGAAATTCATACATACTAAGGTAGATTACAACTCTATATATTTCAAGAAATATCGGCCTTTGTTTTGCCACTATAATCGAGACCTTTTGACGTCTGCGTAGTGTGTGTTGGCCATAATTACGTATTAGACCACATCGAAGCATAGTACATGTAGTGTGTAGAATCTAAACACAATCGTTTCTGTTCTGGAAAATTATAGATTTTGCTTACCGGGTGCGATGAATCAACAATAACAATACAATTATTTAATGTAGCATCATTCTTTCCCGCGATGTCGCGGAAATTTGACTAGTATTATAAATCTATATTACAATTGACAGATTTTTACAATTTCTTCCACAGTTGTTGATAGTATGAAGCTAGCTTTAAAGCAGACTGGACTTAGAGGGTCTTCCTTAAGGCGACCTCAGCGCCCTGTCACCCATTCCCCAAGAAGACGTGCCAGAGATTAAATGATATCTTCTTGAAGGGAATATAAGGCTGATATATATCTGATAATAACCTGGACTGCGATGAAACTGTTCTTCAAACTCTAATTTTTTTTTTGTTGACATCCGATCTCTTCACTCAAGTAACAGAATAATGACCATGTAAAGTCAGCAATGTTAATATGTGCGCAGTTAAATTTGTTGTCTTATACAATACTGCATATTGTATGTAAACTTATACACTCAATTCAAATAAAGAAACATTCATGAATCAATGTTGTCGCCTTTGCGGGTATTTAAAAAAAATGAGTAATGCATTGTTTGACCGTCAGATATCAAGCATGCATGGGTTTCATGAGTTGTGTGTTAAACTTTTCGACATTGTTTTCAAGGTTAGCCGGAAGAAAGGGGAAACATGATATGTACATAATCGTTAACGTCGCGAACCTGGAAAGAATAATATGAAAAGTACCCTGCAAGTAATGCCACTGTTGTTTCACCCTTTTTGTTATTCTTATGAACTTTTGACTTGAACTTCTAAATTAAAACCCTTTTACAATAAATTATTAAGAAAAAAAAAAGCTGATATTGTGCGTATCCACCAAACCATTATCGATGTGCTTTACAGAGATCTCATGGCAGGCCACATTCCAGAAACCATTTGGGGTATTTCAAGAGACGAGCTCTCTTGCATACTGACAAGAACTAACTCCACCTATCGCCAGGTGCTCATTGTACATCAGAGTAGGGTAAGGAAAATGCTTGTAAAGAGCCTTTTCAAATTATTATTCAACATGCACTCACTGGGACTGGGATAGCTTCTTTCACTTGTATCAATTGATTACTTCATATAAACATTTGTGTGCGCTTTCTTCATAATGGTAAATTCTTACTTTAAGTCAACGAGGACGGCGATTATAGTAGTGCGACGGTACAGATCGACGATCGAAAGAAATTATGAGCGAAAGACGAAGGTGCGCACGCAGAGATGTAGGAGAGGTGTCTATAATATTTTTTTCCTCACGAGAAAGAACTGGCATGACAATTAAGATTAAAATCATTCTTTTTATTCAGGTTAACGGTCTGCGAGAAGCCAATTGGTCAGTCTGACTGAAAACTCCGCATCAAAGAACCAGTTTAGAAACGAGAATTAATAAAATAATTAAAATTCGATTCTACAAGCTTACTGGTTAAGCACTAACAACAGGTGCATTGCATGCCAGCTTAGTCTGCTTGTTCATTGCCGATTACGCTGTATGACTTGGCACGTAGATATTTCTTAACCTGCTATTTTACGAATACTATCCGCCCATCATTACTTCCTCATCCGATTGTTCACTCCCGGCTGCACATTATGGGAGTCCGTCACGATGATAGCGTGTTTGATAGAAGATGCATGTTCTCATGAAGCCATTCAAGTGCTTTCGTCACTGCCTCTATTTCCATTCGTGTGCTTGACGTTATCCTGATGCATGCCCAAGAAGATTTGTGATAGACACGGCCTTCAATATGGACCACAAAAGCCCATCTGCCCTTCTCTCCTCGCTACACAGACTCACTCACTCACTCTCAATCCTCTCTGCGCCGTCGGGTGCTTTTGGCAAGCTTGTCTTCTTGAAAGGATTCCTCGGATAAGCTCCACCAACCCGACGGTCTCCCAACTCGACGGCTTGTAGTTGCTATGCTTTTGCAACCCCAGGATTGTGGTTTTCGCGATCTTGGGATTGTACTTTTTGCGATCTTGGGATCGACTCGAAAACGATCGATCCTCTCGGGTTGGAAAATTAAAATAGCTCTTTTTATCCGAGCCTTTTTCTTCTCCAGCTCGCCCAGTTCACTTCCCCTCTCAATAACCTCGTAGTCCATTGTCACTGGTGGGGTAGGGTTCTTTACAATTTTTTTATTGAGGGATCACCATAGCACATGTGCCTTTGCCGAATTGGTTACAGCATTGTTGTCCTCGTACCACTTTTCGATGTTTCTGAGCTTGCTTTGCAGGTTCTTGGCTATCCTTAACCTATCATTCCCATGCTCATAGGCTGTTACATCGTCCGCAAAAGTTAATATCCTTCCATAATTTGGACTATTCTTGTCTGTGGTAAACTCCACTGTGTAGATATTGAACAACAGGCGAAAGCAGTGATCCCTGAGGGAGACCTGGTATCTGGGAAGTAAAGCAATTGTACTGCTCTCCCTTGGATACCTCCAAAAGCTTGGCGAAAGGGGTGCGCTATCGCTGTAATTCCCTTGGTTCGAGACCATTGTGCGTGACCGAAGAGGCACATCCTTCTCGAGGTGACCCTGTTAACCAAGACCGCACGGTCCATGAAAAAACCACAATGAATCTAGAGGATACAACCTCGAAAAATAATTACAAGCCAAGGTGTAACAACGTGCCTATGGGCCCATGGGTTCAATGCTTGGTCCCGCTCTTGGGGAAATGTGTAAATGAAAACGGCCTAGGAAAGGCACTGGACAGTGTGTTGTTGTTATTATATTATGGATGAATTTCTCCCGTTTAAACTGCTCGGAGATCTATTGATGTCTTGGCTAGACTACTAGGCCTACTACTACTACTATATCTACTGATTCTGACACCACCTCAATAAGGGGCACTTCAACAAGATCTAGATTCTACATCGAACGGTTTATTCACAATGATAAATCAGAGGAATCTAGCCTCACTTTTTTCAGGATCAACATTTAACATTACTGACATCGCACAAGAAATGATAAGTGAATCGAGAGGATTTCGTTCAATGCAGTCGACATTTTTGACAACCTTTATTGTTTACGTGTCGCAATAATTTCTGTTTACAAATTCATTGATAATTTCTCTCTGCATTTGAATAGATTTAGACCTGTTGGTTTATTAAATTATGAATGCAATTGTTTTTTATCGCCATTATTTTTAGCCATATTTTCAGTTTTCAAGCACAGTTTTCATCAGAGACTGAGAGAAAGAGTATGATAAAACAATTATTGAACAAGATGGCCACGCAAGCTCGGCCGATATTCGGCCCTAGTACCAATATAATCCCATCTGGTTCAATAATTGTATATTTTATCATTGGCTGGGATCTCCCCCACCTGCACTACATTCATTGAACAAATATAATACTAAGACTGTAAGAGATCGCCTCGAAATCAACAAAATTGATCGTAAGTAAATAGGGTTTGAGGCAGAGGGTTTTCAGATGATATTTTAAATTAAGAATATGAAATAACCCCCTAGAGACAAAGACCAGATTCTATTTCTATAGAGGGAAAGAAACGAAAAAAATCTAGTGAAATCCTCGATCAAATCAATCATCCCATCTCTAACTATAACTAAAAAGAGTTCGAAATCAATCTAAAGCTCCCCCATCCTGAACTTGCAGTACTTTTACTTTGATTGGTTTTGATCTTTCCCGCGTGTACACCAGATCTAATTAAAAACACAGGTTTTCATCCCTTGTCTTTGTCTCTAGGGAGTTACTATAGCATTAATAACAGCCTCATCTATTTCACTGACACCTCCCATCAATTTCATTAATACATCAATTTCACCAACACATCTCATTAATTTCACAAACACATCTCATTAATTTCACCAACACATCTCATTAATTTCACAAACACACATTTATTTCAATATTAAAAACTTCGGCCACAAATTGTAAAGTTGTTACCTTTAGTAAAAGAAAGAAAATTAAAACAAAAAAATAAAACCCCATTTTTGAAAACCCAAGCAAGCAAACACTAACTTAGTTAGATACATGTAACTATATTTACAATTTTAGATACGTACATACAGGCTGGTCTGTCCTACATCAGATAACAGGCATAGGAGTAGGAGACATTGCACAATGACAGGCTATAGCTATTTCAATCCCGCACTAGTTTCTGGACCGATTGAGGTCAAGGTATGTATTTCCTCTTGGCAACTGACCCTTGGCCGAATCATTAGTTTACAATTGTATTTTACTGCCCTATATTCTACATGACTCAATAATCTCCAGTTGGCACAATTACCACAAAATCTATTAATAGTATTAAGAAAATGTTGATAATAATTGTAACAGTGTCTCCGTCGGTTTTAATAACAATCGACCTAGATTCAATAACAATAACGATATCAATCAATTGATTTATGACCCTATTTGCGACTGACATAGATTTCATGTTAAGGACTCTCCACGTTCACTGAGACCAAGGTTAGGCACAACGTCCTCTCCTTATTGAATGTCAACAAAAGACGACCTGGAATCGAAGTCAGTAATAAATTAAGTGAATTGATGTTGACCGTGCTGGCATTTACTGTAGTAATAATGAAGAATTATGACCGTATGGCCGTCTGTTCTGTGTAAGGGTTATCGAATCAGACAATTTAATGTAGCGCTGTACTTTTTCAAAGCTATTGTAGAGGATAGGTCACAAGTAATTAATGACCGGCCCAAATATCTCAGCATTTCTTTCTGTTGTTTTAAATATTTGTTTACATTTACCCAGTCGTCTATCTGGTAAACACATATTGTTATTAGGAGGCGTTGGTCGCTCGGAATTGTAATATATTAATCTCCACGTTGTTATAAATAATTGAATGAGTTGATCTCGTTTCTTTGTCTTATTCCGGAGGATTATTATTATTATTATTATTATTATTATTATTATTATTATTATTATTATTATTATTATTATTATTATTATTA
>JASKDV010084343.1:0-24709 GCA_032466395.1 Aegires albopunctatus | reverse complement strand
TCTCTCTCTCACACACACACACACACACACACACACACACACTCAAACACACACACACACACTCGCCCTTCCTTCCATTCTATCTATCTACCTGAATGTGTATCTTACTGCCAGTCTTATCTCCCTCTCTTTCCCTCAAATTCTACACATGTGTTGATAAACATGATATCAATTAAGCACAACATAGAATGATGTAGCTTGTGAATTAAGTTGAAGTTTATCAATAAAGATTTTACTGTGAAATTTTATTTATTTTTAGTGTGTTATTTTTAACCCCTTGAATCCCATTCCAATAAGGTTTAAAAATCATTACAAAGGGGGTGTTTTGTTTTAAATTCAAGATTTATGTATGTAAATTTTTTAATAAGGTTAGTATTCTACCACGTTTTAAAATTCCATCTCATCCACGTCCCCTCCCTCCAGCCTCCGTCATGATCTGTTCATTGTTCAAGCAAATTATCAAAGGCTGACGGTCAGTCCATTGCTATTAGTATTACTCAATGTGGGACGCCTGGTGATATCTAAACGATGCTTCACACCTTTGACGATAATGTCTACACTCTAGATGTTTTGGGGCTAGTGCTTTGAATAGGGACAGATAGGGGCAGCCATTTAAACATGTATCATCCGCTGAATAGGCTTCAACCTAAGCGCTCAGGCTTCAACGCAAATACGATCTTCTAAGAATGTAATTTCTGAACTATTTCTTTTTATTGAGGCTTAGGCCTACGCCTACATTTTACAATTTTCATATAGGCTTTGCTTGATGAATAATAGTAATAGCAGATCTAGATCTAGAGATCCAGTTCTTAAGTCTATGAATATGGGTTCCTGGAAGAGATTTGATTTAATAATATATAGCGTTATACATGTATTGCTACAACACTCTACACTTCTGCGAAGAAATAATATAGACAGCGATTTATAGTGATGAAAAATAAGAAATTATATACATGTATGTCTCGATGCACCAAAGTCTACACCAATATGTATAGGCTACACTTCAAGATAAACAAATCAAATCACAAAATTGAAAAGACACAACCATTTTTATTTTAATTCAATGGTGCAGTACATGAATGTACATGTTAGAATCTTCTAGCCATCGATAATGGTGAAATAAACAATGTCCATAAAATTCTACACAGAATAGGTAGCCCACCTATTGCCAAACCATAGGTTTTTTAAGATTTAGGCCACCGGTGACCCGCATAAAGTCAGTCTCCTTTTTAATACACTCTTTCTACATACATGTAATATTCTATTTCCTTTCCATCTGTTCCACTCCTTATGGTTCTACATTATCTATTTCCTCTCAATTTGTTTCTACACTATCTGCTTGTACACTATTATATTTTACTTCTATCCCGTCTGTTTGTACTTTGTATACTACATTTTATTTCTACACCGTCTGTTTTTGTACACTCTCTTTCTACCCTATCTGTTTCTACAATGTTAACTTCTTCTACTTTAGCTGTTTCCACATTTTCTATTTCTACTCCATCTGTTTCTACAATATTAACTTCTACTTTAGCTGTTTCCACATTTTCTATTTCTATTCCATCTGTTTCTACAATATTAACTTCTTCTACTTTAGCTGTTTCCACATTTTCTATTTCTATTCCATCTGTGTCTACAATATTAACTTCTTCTACTTTAGCTGTTTCCACATTTTCTATTTCTACTCCATCTGTGTCTACAATATTAACTTCTTCTACTTTAGCTCTTTCCACATTTTCTATTTCTACTCCATCTCATTCTACATTGTCTAACAAAAGTATCAATGAAAACAACAGAAACAATCTAGATCTAGGTAGTAGTAGTAGAGCTAGGTGAATAGATTTTTTATTCCAGCTTCTAGTCTAAAGAAAAAAAAATGAAATGAAGAAACAAATATCAATAAAATACAAGATACAATTCCGTTCACATTATTCACTGCAGAGCTGCCAATCCCCACACCCTCTGAGTGTGAGTCTCACTGTTTGGCATGTCCTCACGCTCTCTCCTCATGCCAAGGACATAATATATCATGCCACGTTAATCACAGTCAAACACTGTATGACCAACAAAGTACATCTCTCCTCCTTCTGCATTTCAGTTTTATTAGTAGGGTATTGTCCCTTGAGATGCTGTATATGGGATATTAAGTATGTCATCTAAGAAATCAGTACTTCTAGATGCTGATTATAAGTGATTGCCAGACCTTTTTACCCCTTTCTAGAGCCCTAACACCTTACATTTTTATGAAACATTTTATAACAGATTGGTTTGTCTTGCTTGTTTCAGAGATATTGCTCTTCAACAGTAGATCAGCCTCAAAAGAAAATCTGCGTCTTTTCTGGTATTCAACCCACTGGCATTCCACATCTTGGCAACTATGCTGTGGCTGTCTCTAATTGGGTTAAACTCCAAAAGAAATACCCCCACCAAATGTTGCTAAGCATTGTTGATTTACATTCCATCACAATGCCCCAGGATCCAGTTCTTCTAAGGTGTACATGTCATTCATTTATTATCACTAATCAATTTTAACAAAAATAAGGTATAGTATAGAGGCTAACTAAATACATATAGAAAGAGATGCAATAAATTGGATTTTAATTCAAATGTGCATGGGTTTGAACTTTGAACTACGGGCATGGTCCAATGTTGAGTCCTCGGGAAAGGCTCTTTCCACTTATTATCCTCACTGCACTCAGTCAGGTAGAGTACCTGGTATAGGCAGCAAACATCTTTCCTTATGCTGGCAGGGAAGGACTGAAAAATCAACTGCTCTGTTATGTGCTTCCCTGGGAGTTGAAAAGTTACTGGTGTGAAATGGCCTACTAGTGGAATGATTGATGCAAAGTCCATGAGTCTGCACTTGGTGCAGAAATCCAAATTATGAATCCATCTCTACAAATTGTGACCTTAAATCTCCCTCCCCCTTTCATGATTTTCAATTTTTCCTCAAATTTTACTGCCGGTTTTTTGCTTTTATTCAGATAATAATTTTTTGTGCAAATGCCACACACATTACTTAAATATAGATGTCAGTTCTGAATTCTGCAACTATTTATTTTTAAAATGATGCATAACAATACGGGGTTGCTTTAACCAGTGACACATTGCAAGCAGATCCAAAAGAGTAAATTTTCTTTTGCCATTGACTGTATATTATGGTAGAAATATACATGTTAATGATAAATTAAATATTTGTTGGCTTCCTATTTCATCTTCAATTACGAAAATCGGCATTTATAACCACTTTAGAGTCAAATTTGAGATGTAAGTCAATTACCAAGCTGGACCATATTGGTATCAATAGAAAAGTGAGCCTTTCCAGCTTTCTTATCAATCATGTGGTCAAAAGATTGACACGAATATGAGATAAGATTGAAAAATGTATATTGCATTGACTTGACAGAAGGGCGTGGCCTTTTCAACAGGGGCGTTGCCTCACTGGGTTATAGTAAACATATTGAATGGATCGGTTTCCAATAGAACTTTAATATCATATAAGTGATGCTGCAATGCACCGTGGTATTGAGGCAGGGGAGGAGCCAAACATAAGCGAAATTAAGGAAAATCATCTTGGCTGAACAGCAAGTGAAGCGCTTTGTCTTGCCTAATGATTTTGAAATATTATTTAACTTAGCTTATGTGAAGAATGATAGTGATGATTTTCTATCTAGAGTTAGATATTATTTATTAATTGTATCCACAATTTAATGCAAATCAGGAAATAGAATCAACAGTTTCCCGATGTTTGTTTATCCATCCATTCTTGAAACTGGAGAAAACAGTTATATCTTTGATCATTATTTTCTTAAAATTTTGTTTTCCGACCTATCCCTATTGGTATTAGTATTATATTCATCATAATTTCGTAGTGAAACCCCAATTTTCATAAATTGGCATCATATTATAGTGCAGATTCAAGGTTTTCTTGCAAAACCCATACAAGCAACACATGTTCCACTTTGAAGAAACACCTCACATATGGTTATTTCCCATATCCTATAATTAAATTGTTGAAAAAAAATATTTAAAAATATGATCGTTCACACATTAAAAACAAAGGTTTTAAACCTGCATTTGAAAAGGATTTTCAAGACATAATTACTAAGTTCTAGACCTTTCAATACTTTCGTCACAAGTTCTCCATAGTATTCTTTTCAAACCTATATTTATATTTCACACTGATAGGGTTTGTACAACAAACATCATTTTCAACTCATGATAATGTTAAAGTACATGTATTGGTATTGACAGCACAGTGCCAAGCCACAATTGCTTGATGTGTAGTGTTGACATTTTATTTACTAGTAGTACTAGTTGGTGAGATTTTTATGTGAAAAAGGGAAAATGCCAATTTTTTCAACAGCAATTATTTGTTATTTTCAGGCAAAATATCCTGAATGTGACCGCTTGTCTGTTGGCTTGTGGTATTGATCCAGATAAATCCACACTTTTTCAACAGTCAATGGTATGCTTATTGATTCAGGCATTGAATGTGTTTGTGTGTATCAATATTATTAGTATCAAGAAAAAGCATTATGTAATATGACAACAGGTAGAAGTTTCTGCCAGTGATTGATTAAAAAAACAACCCAAAAATGTTAAAAGTTGGGGAATTTGTATGACTAGAAGTATAGAAATTTTATTTTAATTTCTGTAATGCAAAGGTCTATTAAATGTTGAAGTTAATGCACACTTATGCATTCAATACATTGAGAAGTTTAATAATGGTCTCAAAAGTTTTCTCAAAATTTTAACTATTTTGTTTTTATATTTTTCAATTATTTTGTTTTTGTTGAGCATTTATAGATGGTGAAAGCTATGCATAATTCTTTTCTTACTATTCTACCTTATCTTTCATTGATTTATGAGTTATACAATGTACTGTCAATCACATCCCATATTTTGATGGGTTAAAATCACAAATAATGAATTGTGTTAATAAGTGGTTGAATAAAAATATATTTCTATTTTTTTTTTTATCTTACCAATGATGCAATCTTGCACATAATACATAACAATAAAAAAAAGAAAATTAATGTATTAATTTATTTGAAGTTTATTTATAGCTTAAGGTAAGCTTGTTTTTATTTAAAGAATCTGCCTTTGTCCTATCAATATCAAAATAAAGAATAGTTTTGTATATATATCGTCAGGTTCCTTTCCACGCAGAGCTTGCTTGGATCCTGGGCTGTCTGTGCTCAGTCCCCAGGCTTCAGAGGCTGCCACAGTGGAAGGTAAACACATATTACAGCCACTTAAGAAAAATCTACATTCATTGAGGCCTGCTGAATTACTAACACACCTCCACGAGACAAAGATCACAGCTTGCTCGGGGGTAAATAGATTTCTTGGGCAAGGTGTGGTCAGAAATAAAATACAGTTGAACCCGCTTAATCCAAATTGGTCGGTTTCTGAAAAAAATATTGGATAAACCAAGAATTTGGAATAACTGAAAATGTCTAATTTCTTGTAGTGAGCTTAAAATTTTGGATGTAAGGCATGCAATAAGTGAACACATTGCCCTCTGTGTTGTATATACAGGTTTGGGGCGGTCATTTGCTGCATTACAATGTTTTTCTTTCTTTCTTTTTTTTTCCATGCGGAAACAATGACGTATATAAGTTAAGACATCTAAAAACAATGCTTCATTGATCCCATTTCTTTAAAAAACATGTCTAGACCACTGTCTAGCACATATGTCCTTTGATGTTCGTCAACCATTCGTCCATCTATTTCAAAAGCAACCACAACGCCGAATCATCTATTATTTAATGAGTTCACTTCACAATGGCCGCTTCACTACGATAATCTTGCGTCACAATAGGTGGTCTGCGCAGCTTATGCCGATAGACATTGTGGGAAGATGTTACACGTAAAGTTGTGATGATTTGTACATTAACTATGCGTCTATCTTAAGTGCATATAACATTTGGTTTTTGTGTGGATCAATCATGAAGTTTTTATTTGATTTTTGATGAGATTTGTTTTCATCTTGTCTGAATTCTACTGACCAAAAATAAATTGAACTAAGCGGTTCGAGGCAAGTGAAAATTTGGATTAACCAGTCATCTAATAGAAAAAATTCCTCTGTTTTTATTTCAAAACATTTGGAATAACCAGGAATTTGGAATAGCTTGGTTGGAATGTACAAACATTAGAATAAGATTATAAATATGTCTATTGCTAATGGTTCTCAGAATAGAGAAATGTTATTATTTCAAAATTTTGGTCACATTCAGATCATTTTTAATAGTCTTGTTTTAAAGCCTTATTCAAATAAAAAAAACTTCATTTTTGCCCCATATGTTTATTAGAATAGATTGTTATAAATATTACAGTGCAAGCTGGTAATTAGGACGCTGCTTAATTGGGACGATTGGCGCAGGACATAATTTTTTACTATATAATTCTTACTGAATAATTGGGACAAAATATATCACACCTGTCCCATCATCTGGTGAATTTATAAGCATCTCTTGTTTTCCACTGAGATATATCTCACCTCTGGCTATGTTAATGTGAACTGCTGGAGGGTAAGCAGAGGTTTTATTGTTTACCTGTCATTATTGTTCACTATGGCCTGATAACCAATGAGTGGCGACTGAATGATGTAATGAGTAGACAGTGCGATTATGGAATGACCAAAACGTACGTGTCATACGTGGCGCAAAACGTCAATAAATATAAAAAATAAGAGTATGCATTCAAATCTGCTATCGTTTACGACTAGTTTTCACTTTCTCATTTGAATATACTGTAATAAATGGATGCCGCTTGATCAGGATGATTGACGTGAAACGCAGGTGTCCCTATTAAGCAGCCTGCACTGTGTTATTATTATAATTATTGTTATTATTATTATCTTTATTATTATTATTAAACTCAACTGTGGCTATATTTCTACTTTCAATGCTTCTCATTTAGATGATAATTAATTTAATTTCTTGATTCCATGAATATCTTTTTCATCTTTCCATCACAACTTGAAATCAAAGTTCTTGCTTTTGTTAAAGACATAAAATATTTTGTTTGTCTTCTTTACATCTAGGAGAAAAAATCAATTGTGAAAGAACCAAGTGTAGGTTTGCTAACATATCCCATTCTGCAGGCTGCCGATATAATGTTATACAAGTGAGTAAGAAGCATAATGGCTTTTATATTAGAATGAGATCATACCAGGTAGTGATTGCTTGTATCACTCTCCTAGATTATGCCTTGTCACATTTTGATGTCATTGGTTGCAGCAGTATCAATGACTCTCACAATATGTGTAGTTTCTGATCAGAGTTGAGAAGGACCCAAGAATTTGTCGGCCTTTCTGTTTTGTCTTTATTTCACTGTTTATAATTCTCTCATAAACAAATCCTCTCTGTTACCCGATTCATTTTCTATGAGTACATAAATACTTTGCATACCTTATATTTATTGCCCTGAAAGGGGCCATTGCACAATTTTGAAGTAGGGGGGTGATATCCTAAGCCAGAAAAATCGGCTAGGTGTCCAAATAAACTGCTGAAGAGAGTATATGAAAATATGCTGGAATCTGATTTTGTGTCAACTTGCTCGAAGAAAATTTTTCATTAAAAGAAACTGCTTAAAGTGGTCTTCTTTGCTTATTCAAAATCTTTCATTGTCCAGTAAATCACTTAAATCATATGTCAACCATTCTTAGAATCAACATGTAACACTCCCTTAGTGTTGACACTAACAGTCTCCAGTGTATGATAATCTTGGTTTAGTAAAGTTGTGGAAAGATATGTTTCAAAATTTAAGATCATCCTTATTAATAGTACAATTATATGAAGAGAAAACATTTAAACCATTTTGCCTACCCTACCCACTTGCAGATCAACCCTCGTACCAGTAGGCGAGGATCAGACCCAGAATGTTGAAATTGCCAGAGATTTAAGCAAAGCATTTAATCATACCTATCAGCCCATTTTCCCGATGTGTGAAATAATTACAGGTTAGTTATTTGGTGAATAAATCATCGTAGCCAAAAGGAAAAGACTAAACAAATCATTTATCAATGAATGCATCTCTAGATCTGGCAAAAACTCCTAGGATAAATGTTATTTTTCTTGACAGTCCACGAAATTCATACCAGTCACGTGTTTATTTTTGTAGTTTACGAGATGCGTCCAATAAATTTCCGGACTTGTCCCATCACAAACGCACCGCTAGGGCACTACCAATGAACATTTAATTTGTGTATGATGTAATCATTGTTCTCCCCCCCCCCCCCCCCACCACCACCACCACCACCACCACCACCCTGCGGTAGGTAGGATATAAGTGCCTCGACGGACGATAAATTCGGAGGTCCCATGTGTCTTTGCGCATGTAAAAGAGCCCTCAGCGGTTGAAATCGATAAGAGCAGGCCATTCCGGCCGCCACCCTGACAAAATTCAATTCCTAACATGGTGTAATTTAGAGAAAAACCCCTACAAACTTCTCCTTCTCAGGCGTATTGATGCTGTCTCTCCTCTGAGTACGCCGGAAAAGTCAAGGTCCGAGGGAAAGGAAGTGTGCCTGGGCAACCACACTTCCTGAAAATACACTGCCCAGGCGCAGCACATTGTGCTGCATCCATGGTTAGATCTGACCGACGGAGGCCTATTATTATTATAATAATTTGTACACGTTTTGAAAATTTCACTTGATTCAAAACTCCAGGATTTGGTGGAGGTTATTAGAAAATGACCCTTTGTCCCTCATACGATTTATCTGACAGCCTTTTGTAAGCTAATTTTGTACAAGAGTTTGTGATTCTTTAAAGTCTGTTGTACTGACCATTTTGCTTGATAAAGATGGACAATCTAGAACAGCTTGTGTGCATTAAGTTCTGTTACAAACTGCAAGTAATCCATTGAAATGTTTGAAATGCTTCAGAAGGCCTTTGGGGCGATGCTATGGGGAGGTCACAGTATTTTGAATGGTCTTTAAATTTCAGGATGATTTGCGCTCTGGTCGACTGGTATTGGCAGCAACAACAGAAAACCTTCATTTGGTTAGTGATATTGTTCATAAAGATCGCCGTCAAAGTGTTGTTGACATTGCCACCATTGTTGGGATATGTCACCTCATTTTAACGGAAACACTGGGAATGAAGAAGATTTCTGCAAAGATTGTTTCTCGGCTTTTCACAGCGGTGTAAAAGCAAAAATGGAACATTTACAAGAACCTTCTGAATGTCAGTGAGAATGACAACTCATTTCTAGAGCAATAATCACAGGTGATGAAACTTATGTTTACCGATATGACCCGGAGACAAAAATACAGCCAGCACAGTATAAAGCACCAGGGTTACTGCTCCCAAAGAAAGCCTGTCAGGTAAAGAGCATTGTCTCCAAAGGCCGTCTGAAGCATTTCAAATGTTTATGTTGGTTTCTTGCCAAGTTTGTAAGAGAACATAATGCACAAATGTTGTTCTTATAGAATGCCTATCGTTATCAGCTGACTTCAGAAACTCACAAATTCTCACACAAAATTAGCTTACAAAAGACTTTCAAATAAGTCACATGACAAAGGGTCCCTTTCTAATAACATTCATTAAATCCGGATTTATGAATCAAATGAAATTTTCAAAACATGTGCACAAATGATTATGTCATTCAAAAATCAAAGGTTCATTGATGGTGGCCTATCGGTGCGTTTAAGGTGAGACTAGTCCTGTAATTTATTGAATGCACCTCATATATATAATAGCAACATGCAGATATGATTATTTTCATAATAGCAATCAATCATGTTTTCTTGATTTGTTCCTGTTTTCAAAGAAATTTTAAATAAATTGTTTTGTAATTCTATTACAGGCGAGTTGTCTAAAATTCAAAGTTTACGTAAACCTGAGAAAAAAATGAGCAAGTCAGAAGCAGATTCCAAGAGCCGCATCGAACTTCTTGACAGCGCAGATGATATAAAAATGAAAATCAGAAAGGCTGTAACAGATTTTACATCAGAAGTAACTTATGATCCAGAAAATCGTCCAGGTGTTTCAAATTTAATAGAAATTCACTTAGCAGTTACAGATTTATCCATAGATGAAATAGTAGAGGAGTCATTTCTCAGAGCAGAGGATACGTCACAATACAAGTCAAGACTGGCAGAGGCTGTCATTGAAAAACTATCTCCCATCAGATCAGATGCACTACGATATCTTAAAGATCCCGATTATTTAACAAAAATCCTACAATCTGGAGCAGAAAAGGCTATGGTTATTGCCGAAAATACTATGAAAGAAGTGAGATATTGCATTGGCTTTAGATAACATTGTGTTCAATTTTTGTACATAAAGATATCATGAATGCAAATTTGCCTTAGACTTTTAATTCTATTTTTAATGTCATCTGTATTGTTGTTATTGTTGTCCATTATTACCTGCTTAAAAGTGTGAGTATTTGTCAAGAAAGGTTTATAGTATTGATAGTTTAAATCAGTGGGATAGGAGGGGATGACATGATTTTATACATTCATAGTCATAGGCCTTGAGTCCACAGCATCCATACAGACTGCACAGGACATATGGTGTTGCGTCTAACATTATATTTCACCACTTGCTTAGTCCACAGCAGCTAGACAGCAACGGTTGGGATTTTTTTTCTTTCTTCCCCACTCCCTCTAATTGATGACCGCTGTAATTCCTTTTTCCGGCCAGAAAGAAAATCAGGTCTCCATGGAAGCTGTGGACTCAAGGCCTTAGTCTATAATTTTATTTGTAATCAATATTTTCATACAGTTGTCATTTGGCAAGCACAATGTTTCGCATTAAAACATTTTCATGTAGCTCGCTTAACTAGCAGGACATGTCAAAAGAATGCTAAGACAACATGTGCATTCACTCAACATTTAAAAATAACCAAAGAAAGAAGAGATTGAACTCAGAGCATTGTATTTTTAAGATGTCATGAAAATTTATTTTGATATGAATCCTAGTTTGATTGTAATAATATATTAATTATTATTAAGTAAATGGACGTCTAATTCATTTCAATATGCTGTTGTCACCACTGTCAGTATTAATGTACTGTATACTGACATAGGGGCATAAAATATGAGGAAATTTTTTTTTCTTCTATTTTTGAGTTCAAGAGTGACATTATAATTCTTGAGATTAAACTAATAGAAAATGGAAATAAAACAAAAACAAATGATAAAATGAAATAAAAATACAAAAACTAAATTAAGAATATATTTGTGTTAATAATTATCTAGCAAGAAAAAACAAGATTGGATTAAAATTAAAAACTTCATGAGTTTTTGGGTTGTTTTAAAAACAATTTTAATTTCAAACACAAAAGTATGAAATAAATGAAGATGTAAATAAATTGTGATTAAAATTAAATATCAAGGACTCGATTTATGGTGGCTAGGGACAATTAAAAAATAAACCTTCATTATTAAACAAGTTTAAGAAGAAAATGTTTGCTTTAATCAACTGGGCAATGACATCACTATGTATAAGACTTAACATGAATGATTAAAAGATGTATGTCTTTTTTCATAACATCAAGTTTCAGTTTCATATTTTGGTCCCAGCTACTTTGTGTTACAGAACCCGTTTGAGTGTCTTAACAAAGGTAGTGTCATCCATTATAATAAAATAATGATGGGTGATATGTTCTTTCCCTCTTTCTAAGACAGAATGAAAATAGACAATTCCATCTATGACTATGATTATTTCTAATGAAGCCCATAATAAGAAGGTCTCTAGAGCTTTATATTTTTTAATATGTTATCAAAACCAATTATAACTGTGAAAAGTATAATTATCTTTAGTTATATTTAAAAAAAAAAAAAAGAAAGAAAAATAAGACAGGCAGAGCAATGAGATTGCTAATGTTAGAATGAGAATATATAACTTATGCATTATAAAGAGAATCACACATCATAAACATTATAAATATGACTACAAGATTGCCTTAATAAAATATACAAAAGGCTTTATAATGAGACACAACGACACTTAAATATATAATAATGCTACATTTTGTTTCATTTATTGACAAATATTATCATGAATAAAGAGATCCTGATGTCCAAAAATGGATGGCATGAAGGTGAACATTGAAAAGAGAGAATAATTGTGGAACCGAAGCTGGAAAATCTGATAGTTTGAAAAAAGACAAAGAAAGAGGAAATGAAAAGTTACGGTACAAATGCTTACCATCATGAATGGGAATAAAATATGAGTTAATTTGTACTATGAATATAGTCTGACTGTTTCTTTCACAAGAATAGAAAATTGGTTGATCATAGCAAGACAACTAAAAATGCAATGCATTGGAATATTGATTATTGTCCAGTTTTAATTGGATGGATGCAGGTTGTCCACCTTAAATCTATGATGTTACGGTACTAACTATGAGGTTTCTTCTAGTGAGATCTTCAAATAACTATAAACTCCTTGCAAAATAGTTTTTACTATTGATAGATTCCCACCCCAACCAATACTGACACAGCTCATCATTTTTTTAATTTTTGTTCTCAACAAAACTTTGTAGGATTATCCATCCAATACATTTCAGAAGCAGCTGTAAAATGTTAATATCTCATCCTATATCTTCATTCATTTCTCTGTTGTTTCTTTACCCTGAATTATTATTTCATCCTATATCTTAATTCATTTTTCTAATTACTAATACATTAAGTTTTAATAAATGCATGATCATTTTAAGTACAAAAAGTAGCTTAAAGCTTCAGCCACGCTTCTCTATAAAATATCACATGCAATCATCTCTTTAAATTTTAATATTTTTATTTCAAAGACCTTCAAATTTATGTCAATTCTTAACTTTTTGTCATTTGATTGAAAGTTGTATTATATTTAAAAACAACCCCAAAAAGTAAAAACCCCTAAGCAGTTGATCAATCGGTTCATCATTAAACAAGCAATTAAGTAAGAAAATGAAATTATTTACATTAATGATCTGCTGGACTGAGAAACAAATTTGGGCGGATCACAAATCTGGACGGTATGTTCATATAATTTATAATAAATGTACAACGCTATTGGTATTTATTCCATGAGAATGAAAAGAACAGCTTCTTCAATTGTTCATACATCAAGACCAGGAATATGAAGAGAAACACCAAACTGTTGGGCCATTTTCCGGATATGATCCTCTAACACCACATTCCTTTGAACACTTTGCTTGTAATTATACTTGAGATCTTCAATCTCCTCAAAAAACTCAGGACCAAAGTTCTCTAGCTCTTTCTTTATCTGAAATCACAAGAAATTAATAAAGACATTATGAAAATTTCTTCACCACAGAAAATTATATTTAAAAAAAATTCATGTATTAATCCATAGGGTAATTTTGCATTTGAAGGTCCTTTCCCAGAAAAGAGTAGGTGGATCCAGGTATCAGTGTTCTACTGTAGATGTCATAACATTGGTCAAACCCGTAAAACCTGGGTTACCATACAATGCCACAATCCTCTTCGCTATCAGCCTAATGTTAGTTCTTACATTTTTCATACTGTTGGGATATATGGTAATGACTTTAAATTTTTCAAGTTTGAATAAGTCGATGGCCTTTAATCAAAATTGCTTGGCGTAGACCACCTACTGGCGGAATTTTAACCATAAAGTTGCAAGGCTTGTTTTTTTTTTACCGATTTCCTGTATTACTATTAGATCTATATATTAATATCAACAACGAGCCAGCCTTTTGGGATGGAGTGAAGTTGATGAATGGTTCAGGTGCTCTTTAAAGGTCATTAATACCATGAAAATTCAAATTATGATTTGTAATTATCCAAATCGGGCCAGAAAAAAGTTCAAATTAAAAAGGATTATTTAACAAAGCAAAAGAAGGGGGAAAAAACTTTGAATTATCCAAGATCGAATTATGTGGACTCCACCGTATTTATTTATTTTCCTTCCACAATTTTAAAGCCATCAGTACTTCATAACAAAAATTTAAGAATCAAATTGGATTGGATCAAGAAGTATACTCACTCTTTCTGCTTCTCGTTTGTGCTTCTCTTTCTCGAGTTCAATTGATTTCAGATTCATACGGATTTCAAGATTTTCTCTCATGATTTGATCATAGTTTGCAGCTTTACTTACAACATCTTCTGTGATCTTTTGTGGCAGGAAAAGAAACATAAAGAAAAAGAAAATAATAATCTCATAATCTGTCACTGTCAGTACTGTCACAAATATTACATTCATTTTTGTCGGAGAAAAGGTAGTGGTGGTGATAGGGGAAGAAAGCAAGAGAAATTAGGAGGTGGAATTCAGAATATATTATTGATGTAATAGTAACAGTATTGTTCCAACTTGAAAATTAGGGACAACTGACGATCATTTTCACAAAATGGTATCCATCAATATGACTTCTTATTCTTAGTAAGTACAAGTACAAGGCACATTACCAAAGAATTTCAATATTAATGTATTATATACAAATGGTTGTTAAGACCAATTAAATTCTTTTGCTCAATCTTTCATTTCTATTTTTGCCAATAGTTTTAACTAAGGCTAAGCTAAGAAATTCTTAAAAAATAAAATCATTTCATTTCATTCATATAATAAAAATGCATTTTATTGGACACTACTGTCATTGCGATATTGATAATCATTAAGTCAAGACATTGTTATTATATTGTTTAATCAATAAATGAGCTGTAAATGATTTTCAAGTCTTAATAAGTCAGCATTTAAACAATCCATGACCAAAAGAAAAGGGGTTATTATGTTTTGGGATTTATTATTCTTTTCTCTCCCATCTTTTTATATTTTATGAGTATATTATGAAGTTATCCATTTCCTTGAATAAAATATAGTTTTCCTTTACTCCCAAAGGCATTAATAGTCTTAGCCATAGGACTGAAACAATGATGATATATACCTGAGATGGTTCAAATCCACTGCTATGCTTGTGAGCTGTCCGCAATTCAGCCAAAAGGTCACGCTTCTCCTTCTCAAGTTGTTCAACTTTGACTCTGTAGAGATCATAACAAAAGTAATTGCACAGATTAAATCTCTTATTATGTAATCTTAAAAATAATGAATCGGTAACTAAGCATTTTCAAGGAGATAAAATTTATAGAAAAATAAATCACTTATATGAGTTAATTTTGATACTGATTTCAGTAGCCACCTATGTGATTACAACCTTGATTTTTCTACGACACATCCACTTTTATCTGCCAACTTAATTATCATATAATAATAAAAATGGGACTGAAATTACATCAACATTGTCAAGAGATACTACAGCACAACGTAGAGACATCAAATTTGGCTTTTCCTCATAAAATAACTTTCTTAAGTGCATAGTTGAGCCAGATATTATGATTTAAGATTTTATCGTTATTTACAAAATCATACTTAAATAAATTTACAATAACATTTTGAATCCGATCAACAGTCCCATATGGAATTGGTGCTTTTTAACATGTCTAGCTCTCTCCCTCCATTAATTTAAATAAACACCACCTTCAGCTTTTTCCTAATAATAACAATAATATTACATGTAATAATGATAACAATAATAATAATAATATTAATATTAATAATAATAGTAACAATAATGATAAAAATAATAATGATAAAGGCATGTATATGGCACCAACATCCATTTAAAAACAGGTTCAGTAGTAACACAGAGAAATACACCAGATGGTTCAAGCCCATTATTCTCTATTGTCCAATGTCTGGTGAACCGGTCACCGGATCTCAGAGCGCGTAAACTGGCAAAAAGGGACGTGTCATTTACTATGAGTTTATAGAGATATACATTAACATTGAATGAATGAATATACGTTTTTTTTCTACGTTTATATTGTCTACCACCACCATCACCACCACGACCACTACTACTTCTACTACTTCATGTACGACTAATACTTCATTAACTACTACTTGCCATTCAAAAAAAATTAAGAATAATTAATCAGAGAAATAACAATTCAATGAATAATATCACTAAAATCAATATCATAATATTAGACCTTGATCTAATCTAAATTGAAAATGATATCTGAAATATATACCAAAAATTGCGTATGGTAAGAATAAAATAAATAAAATATTAGTAATATTTCGTGGTCTCTTGGAAATCGAAAGAATGAAAGATCTACCGTAGGCCTATTTGTATTGATGATTTTTAAAACCAGTTGCAGGCAGAAAACCACTAACTTTTCTGACTATTTTTCTTTAATTCAATAAATGAAAAATTTGCTTCCATTGAGAAAAAATAGTGAATTTATCCTAATTATATTTATGAGAAATCTCAAAAGGCTACATCAATTAGTTGAAATAATAAAAAATTCATCAAAATATAGCTTTTGGGGTACGAGCTTACACTCAAATCACTATGTCGGAAGAATAGACAACAAATTTTTACGCGCTCCCAGCGATACCAAGTCAGAAATTACGCTCATGAATTATCTTCTATAACTCAATATTGGGTAGTACTTTACATTACAAAATCACAAAAAAGGCAAAATGACATATATTTCCTGAAATATGAAATAAAGATTATAATTATAATGAATATATCATACATTTACATATATCATGCACCTCATTCATCATTTAAGGCTTTAGTCATACAACAGTATATAGTGACAACCCTGATGTAGGCCCGCTCAATCGAATAATTTTGCCTGACTTGACTTGACAATATTAGCTCGTCAGAAGATATAAATGGTCAGTGTAAAGCAAAGGTAAAATAAGGTGAAAGTCGCTTTTATAAAGCACACATCTCAACAGCATAGCCTTGCTCAAGATGCTTTACAATGGGTCACATCACCACTAATGATGTAATCATTACATGAGATAAAGTGATGATCGTGAACAAAAGGACAAGACATGCAGCCGGTGCTGTCTTACTAAGTGTGTCATTAATTTTGAGAGGCATCATTTCAAGATCTCATTTTGATATAGGCTGCTACTGCTTCAACATTTAACCCGAAAATCCAATGCTTTTAAAGTGGACAGTTTGTTGCTATGTTATATATTCTTTTCCACTCATTAGTAACACTTACCTGCTTTGTTGATAATCTTTCATAAGATTGCTGTCTACTGCCCCACTCCCTGATGGGAATCTTTCGAGAATTGAAACCTGAGAATAAAAATAATTATTTCTGATGAAATTAATAAAGTAGATCTAATTTTTAGAAATAATAGTAGGTTATAGTTGCAGAACGTTTTTCCAAAACTTAAAAAAGTTAAATTTTATCGAAAGTTTTTGAAAACAGTGATATTTCTGAAAGGCAGAATAATCATAGATATGTGTTATAGCATAGTTTGAATAATTTTGAGAATACAAAATTGTTCCATTTTCTAACATTCCCTCAGAATTTATCATTATTATTATTGACGTTGAAAGACAGGGCTGTATAATTCATCATATCTACAGTTACAGAGTTCAGAAAAAATGCTTTTCAATTGTGACAATAGTAAAAAAAAAACCAGTAAGAAAAAAGGTATGATGGTATATTAATAGGGGTTTTATTCTTACCTTTTGAATTAAGCTGTCTTTTTCTCTTATCAAGGCTTCTTCTCGCTCTGCTGCCTCTCTGAGTAATATCTTATTGTCTTGTAATTGTTTGCTCTGATGGGAAAAAAGATTCCATTTGAAAATATCATAGTAAAGTTTAAGTGTAGGAAAAATACTGTTAATACAGATCATATCTGATTCCCCTTCTTTTTCACTGGCTAGAGAAACTATCAATCTTTTAAGTTATTAATGTGAATTTCAGTTAAATAACCAAATATTGCAAGATACCTTCATTTTTTCCCCTCATCTATTCTTTTGAAATTTGTCCCCCTGAAATGCCCTCTAACGTAAATTTCATGCACACTTCATAAAATATATTTTCTTCTACTTCCTTTTTGCTACAATGGACTTCAGGTTTGAAAAGACTTGTTGAACCGACCACTACACAAGGTAGTAATAGTGTTGTTTTCTTTTCCGTTGTGGATGTTCATGTTCTTTGGCTCATTTTATTCATCCCTAACCAGAATGCAGACAGCTTTCTTCCTCTCCTCCCCGCCTCTTCCCCCCCCCCACATCTCTAAATAAAAAGATGTTTACCCTTTTATCTTAAATTTCATGCTCATATTCTGGCAGACATCTCTTAAAACATTTCAAACTGCTTTGATTATCTTTCAAGTACTTTTTTCTCTTCAACTACAAAACTAAAGGATAAATTCTGCTTTTTTGCTTCAAAAGATATTGAAACAGAATAAAATAAAAAGAATATCAGCAACACCCACCTTCTTCTCTAATTCCAACTCCATTCCTTTAATCTTCTCCTCATACATTCGGGTCTGGACGGCAGATTTCCATCCATGGGAGTCCAAAGTGGCCATGCTAGGCTTTTTCGCTGATTCCACCTCTAGTTTGGATTTGGTGCTGGTTAATTCTTTACTCTTTTGTTCCATGTGAACCTCTAATGATCTTAGTTTGACCCGCAATTGTTCATTATCCGTCTTTTCCTAAAAACAAAAATGTGGAAATTCTTTGTCATTGTGCATCTTTTTGGAATTGTTTTTAGTTTTTGTTTATTTTTCAAGGGCAGAATGGATATTTTAAGTTTGAGAAACTACATGAGACAAACAAAAGTTTTAGGGTTTGTTTGTTGTTGGGTTGTTGTTGATTTTTTTATCTTCACAACAAATTCTGAATTTCATTGTAAAATCATTCTGTGCATGATTATTTTTAAAAAGGTCAAAACTAACACCTACCTTAGCTAATTCCTTTCTCATTTTGTCGAAGTCAGTCACCATTTTGGCAGTGCCTTTCTGCTGAGCTGTGTACCTTTCACTTAATTCGTAACCCATGGTCTGACGCAACTCTTCCATCTGAGTCTGAAACACATAAGAAAAAAATATCTACCTTTTCAAATCTGGCAATTTTTTTTATTTAATATAAAAACAAAAGTGTCCCATTTCTCTAATACCCTTACCCTCACCTCCCTGCTAAAGTGAATCAATAATGCTTCAGAATTATTACTCAACTACAGTAAATGTTAATGAAATAAAAGCTTGAGATGAAACCTTTAAACAATCATTCTATTTCAAAATTTGTTTTTAATAAGTAAAAAAAAGTTCCTTTTTGTAGAAAATAGAAATACTAAAGGTGCAAAGTAAAATAAAGGATTATGACATTAATTCATAATAATTCAGAAAAAGAGAGAAATGCCATTTATAAATGTATCACATGTACTTAAGAAATCGTTTAATTAGAAAACAAGTATTTCACACAATTTCTGATAGGATAAATTTCTTACCTTCAAACCGTTGTTTTCATCCTTTAAAAAACTCATTTGTTCTTGACTGATGACTCCTGGGGCTTTTTTCAATGCCTTATTTTCAGCCTGCACCCTTTCAACTACTTTCTTGAGCAATGCTACTGTTTTTTCAAGCTCCCGTTGACTCTTCCCGCTTTCACCAATCTAAAGAGAAAAAATTTCTCCTTAGGAATTTTTATATTGATTGATGTACATCATAATGGAATCAGAAACAAGCAAAACAAATCTGTACAACTTAACAAGGTTGTATCACATAATGAAAAATATGAGCAAATTCAATGTTATTAAAAGAAAATTATTTTTTTAAAAATAACACTCCATTTATGACGGGGAAGCATAGACATTTAATTAGTATTGGATGAGAATATAAACTTGCATGTTAAGGAAATCTAGTAAAGATACTACATTTGAAATTTGAAGTAAGCCTTCAGAGATGGGTTTTTTCCCTTTTTTACGCTATTTTGTTGTATGTGTATTTAATTTTTTTTCACTTTACCCTTTTGATAGAAATGCTAGATCTAGCAGAATTTTCTCCTCCCAATTGCATGTTTTCAAACTTCAAGGCTTCCACATAACTCTGTAGATCTTGAATTCTTTCCTAGTACAACAATAAATATAAAAGTGACATGAGAAAAACATTTTAAATATAAAATACATGTAAAGTTTATGATTATGATTGTTGTAAAGAGATGAAAGCACTAAACATCATATCGTTGACAATGGTGTTTCAGCTCTAAGGGCCAATTATAATAAAAAATTCAAAAGAGGTTGAATTAGTAAAATTGTGGAGCTACTAAAGCATAAATACAATACTCATCCAAAAGCTCTTCTGAAATTAAATAAATTTTATAAGTTAAATAATCAATTTGCTGAATGGAAAAACAATATGAGTGAAAATACATGAAAATAATCTTGTAAATTTTCAAGCAACAAATGAAAAACTATGGTCATCTTGAAAACCAGCGATAATTTCTATCTCACTTTCTTATAGATATTACCGGTTTTATCATAATGGAAGGAGTTTGTAGGATTAAAAAGTACAATTATACAAATGTTATACTAAAAATTAAGCTCTCTATGGTGTACATGTATCACATAAAATGTTACTGACCTTCAGTCTAGGAACATCCTTCCTTAGGCCTTCCACCTCAAACTGCAGCTCCATATTTTCTTCAGATAATCTCAACACTTTGTTTTGTAGTTCTTGGTTCTTTCCAAATAGTGTCTGATATTCCCTTGGAGAAATGCCATTATCCTGTGTAAAAAGACACCAAGTGCATGTGATAATGAATTGAGAGAGTGAAGCGGCTTCTAAGTTAAGATCACTGACCTCTACCTAGATATCATAACTTAACTTATATAAAAATAAAGAATGAGAAATATGCAGATTATATGATTATCATCTGACTGATGTAATTTAAAATTACTGGCAATAGTGAAAGCTTGACTTTAAAATGAGAATTATTAGCAAAAAAAAATGAATGCATATGACCCTCCAATGAAAGCAAATTTTGTAAATATTAAAAATAGAAGAGGTATTTTAAGGGTCTTCTTCTTCTTCTTGTTCTTGTTGACCCTCAACTACTGGGTGTCACTCCTTTTTCAGCAGCCAATGTCATTCTATGGAAACTGGCCGTTCTTTGCAGTTGGACCTGTGATGGGTCGTACAGACAATCTTCAATCAATGGTGTTGCTGGCAGGAGTTCTTTCCTTAGCTCACCCAGGAGGGTACATTCAAGGCGGTGGTGTCTCAATGTCTCCTCATCTGTGTTATAGTGCCTGCAGGTATCTGAATGGTCACTACTGATCATGCTCAGATGATCATTGAAGAGGCAGTGACCAGTTCTAATTTGGAATAATGAGCTTTGTTCCTGTCATGTTCATGTTTTTGTTTTGTTGTTTTTTGGGGGGCTAAAACGAGTTTTACTTCTGTATTTAAACATTTTAGGGGTCTTAGTCATAGGTGCATAAAGGTTGCATCAAATTTTTTTTCAATCATTGGAGTATTTGTTATCCCCACATATTCCAAATCATCATTTCTTCAAAGTTTTTATAAAAACTTGTTTCTTTTTATAATTATATACTGTATTCGCTCTATTATAACATCCCCCCCCTCCCAAGCCACCACCATTTTTCCCTATGCCATACACAAGATTGCAGAAGGCCTACAGTAATAATTAAAAAAAAAAATGAAGGCTTACCGGTAAATCATAACAAAACTAGTTACAATTTACACCGCCACACCATCATGCCTATATATAACGGGACACAATGATCGCTAACTACACTGTACACACTATGCACCCATACATTCATTTCTCACTCCTCTCTTGCCATCACAGTATTCACACACCTATTCACTACATATTGACAATAACAATTAATAATGAATACACCGAAAAGACGACCAGTATCCACTGTCTGGGAGTGAAACCCGATATTTTTCACACCTTTTTTCATTAAAAGTTTCTGTGAATGCATGGTGTGAAGAGTATCGGGTTTCATTTTCAGTCAGTGGATAAAAAAAGCACTACATACCATGCGTCCGCTGACACAGTGTATGCCTATTAGATCTATTTTATTATTGTCTGAGTCTGCGAACACAACTGATAGTCTACCAGCCTCAATGCCTTTAAAATTTTTTTAAAAACCTGTGCCGCGTCCTATCTCTCTTTGTCCTTTCTAAGTTGCGTAAGATCTATTAATAGAACACACTTCAATTGGGGGCAACCGTGATCTATGAAGTTATAGTAAATCTTCCATTTAAACTGTCTATTTAGATACCCTATTACAAGACCATCACCCCCCGCCCCCCCCCCCCCTTCATTTTCACGCCCCCGGGGCATTTATTAGAATGAATGCAACTACTTCTTATTTTTTAAGTAATGATGCACAACTTCAGATTTATTTATTTATTTATTTTTTTAGATTTAATTCATGAAAACCTGTTCAGTAATTCTTTTGCTATAGAGCAGGTACAGAAGTTTGTTCAGCCTCTCACATTATGAAAGAAGATGTGAAAGTAAATATTTTAAACTGTAATCAAAAGACTATATCTATTTCTCAACAGAGACAGCAAGTCTGTGAGAAAATATAGCTTTACATATAAATTGTCTTTACTAGAGATAGAAGCAGTATACAGTGAATCTGATTAAATACCATATTTTCTAGTTTCTGGGGGGAAAAAATGAGATGAGACTCTGTAGGCTATTAGACATATTATTGTCTCTTTACCTCTGAAAGGCTTGCCATGGTTCTTTCCATTTGTTCTATCTGCTCTTGTAAATGCTGATTTCGCAACTGAAGATCTTTCATAACGGCATCTTGACTCAGCATTGCTTGACGCTTTAAGCTATTTATCTGCAAGTTTCAAAAATAACTTTTTTAGAGCATTTTTTTAGAGTTGATAGAACAGGGAGGGAAAAAAATTGAAAATTATAACAACCAACAAAAACAAACCCACTAAATAATATTTATCTCAATTGATTAAACCATCTTAGGATGTACATTACATTTGATAATAAAAGAATATATAGGCCTATACTTATGTACAACATAAGAGAAAATTCACAACTCCTTTGGCTAACTAAAAATATGGGTCTGTCAGTCCCTTGGACAGTAGTACCAATGAAAGAAATCTATTTGTAATTGAACAGTCCTTTAGTCAAGAGGCAGCATGTACAGTGAATCCAGGTTGAAGCGTAAAGATGTGTCCATTGAAGAGGCTCTTAATGTCAATTTAAATCACTGAATTCAAAACATAAAAGCAACAGCCTGTCTTGAAACAAAGTCAGTATTCTAAATTGAAATGCTGTTAATAAGTTCAGCTCCTCAAATTTACAAATTTCTCTAAATTGCTGTCCTCTCTATGTATATAACAAGACATGCAAGTCAAAGTACCTCCTCTTGCTGCCTGTATATCGTATCCTTCAGATCTTCCCGTTCATGGTCCACGCGAGGTCCAGGTGCACTGGCACCAGTCAATGGAGCAGCTGTCTTTTTGAATGAATCCCTGTCACCTTGAGTTCTTTTGTGAATGAAGGAAAATTTAAAAAATGATTTTATAAAAAAAAAAATAATAATAAAAACGGAAAAACATGAGAAATTATTTGACTGAAATGTTGTTGATTAACTGTAATGCATCTTGTTCATCTTTGGAAACAGTTGTGACTATAGGCCTCATAGAGACGAAGATAAACCAAGATAAAAGAACTGATAACTGTAAAACAATATATAGGCCTAAGAGAAGTTCTATGAAATGACATATCAATTATTGAAAGTTGATAAACATTCTTCTCCATATTAAAATGACTTTATATAGTTGAATTCAATTAAATCATAAATGTTATACACAAAAAAGATAATAAAACTTTGCTGTTTCCAATATACTGTTATCAGTGTTGAGATTCGTGGTCACAATTTAAAAGTATCCAAGCCATTGAAATTATTAAAACTCATCATTCAATACCATGTTATATCATTTCAAAGGCACCAAGATTAAAATTTATATTTATTATTTATACTTCTATTTAATGTATTATTGATGAACTCTTCCAGAAAGATTTATGCTGGCCTTTGCTAATTGGTGTAAAATATCAGCTCTGGGCTCATTTACTCTCCTCAGAATGATATCATTGAATGATAAAATAATGTGAACAAAAAACATGCACAATGTCAATAATTGCTACAGAAATGATATATCTAGATCTAGTTTAAAACATTTGATGCAAACTTGTTGTCATAATATGAATTGCATAAGTCAACTTTTTGATAACCAACCTTTAGTGATGTCACAGTGGGAAATCATTTTAATGTCGGTAAAGACTCAAGGAGCCAAAATCAATCATTCTGCTTCAAAGTCTGATACATGTATAGACCCAAGTAGCGATTTTAAATTAGCTAGATTTTTTTCTCAGCATAAATCAATGTTAATGTGAGCTGAACATGATCGATCTACTAGCTTTCCCAAATAAATCAACAATGAAGTTTCAGGGCTGGTTGGCCTTGCCAGAAGGGGCAACGGAGATTCATAATATGAACATGGGCAATTGTGAAATGTACGTCAACATCAAAGTATATACTTTCGGTATCAATTTTGTGTTGTTGTTGTTTTGTTTTGTTTTTTAGTATTAACAGTAATACTCAACCCAGTTGAGTTGTGTCAGTTTATTTGAGGAATAAGAATATCAACACAAGCCTAAACAAGTGGCGTCCCTAGATTTGACCTCTGACCTGTAATTTTAGAGCAAGGGGCAGTACTCTAAACCAATATAATTTTAGGTGGACACAAAAATGTGATTGTTTTCCTAAAGAAACAAAACATAGATAGGGGGAGAGAGGTCCGTTAGTGTGTGTGTGTGGGTGCGCGCGTGTGTAGTGTGTGGGGTGAATGAGCGAGAGAGCGAGAGAGAGAGAGAGAGAGAGAGAGAG
>JASKDV010084232.1:0-15028 GCA_032466395.1 Aegires albopunctatus | reverse complement strand
ATCCCTCTTTGTTTCGATGTATCGGAACAAAAGCACTAAAAACGTATTTGTTGCTTTTTGGGCGTTAAAATGAAAATATTCAAAGCGTACTATTCTTCCAAAATTTGTTACCGAACTTTTGGCGAAAAAAAAAATGATGAATAAAGGGGTTGTGGTTTAGAAGGAGAAGTGACACATGTTTCAGCTATAATTGGTTTGCCTGACCCTCTGTGTTTTGTATGTAACTGTCCCTTTTGAAGAGCGAAGGGTATGTTGTCACGTGATGAGTTTGATTTAATTGTATGCTGGAGTCATGCAGTGTGGTTTTATGACAAAGTAGTGCCCCTTTTTACTGCATTTTTTTCCATTGAAATATGGTTAAAGTAACATCTGCAGCAGCTGGTGTAAAATCATTTGCTTTTCTTTCGTTCACTGGAAATTCTGACTGAATTATTTTGGACTTACTGAAGGTTCACGTTTTTTGGGGGGTTTTGTGTGATGCCAGTGGGGTGGAACGTGAATTAATGCAATAGTATAGTTTTGACAGAATATAGAAATGTATCAGTAAATTTTCAATATCGTTTTGGAGGCTAGATGTTTCATTTACTCTCACTGGGATACTAATTCGAGTTTTGATTTGGGTGAATGAGAAACAATTCGGTGTTGGTTCTTTCGTCAGGAACACTAGAGTGCAAGTGATAATTCTATTTCTGTTGGGGGTTTTTTCATTAATTTTGCTGATTATAATTTTTGCACCATATTACGACTAAGGTTGGTACAAGTATAATCAACATGTTTGTACTACCAGGATACTACTATGTTGATCTGTTTCTAGTGGTGCCATTTCTTTGGCCAGCATGTCTAAGTTCATCAATAAAACTCCAAGAATGTCCGTGCGATGATATTAATCTGTGCAAGCCATTGGTTAAGACAGAGGACACTAAATTTAAGATTTACGCCTTTAGCAACGGTACTACGGACATAGAAAAGTGGAACTGGGAAACCATTACAACCTTCGTGGCACCTTCAGCTTTCAGGATGGAAAACAAATTGGAATACAATACAATGTGTACAGTTCACAAATATGGCAAAAAATTTGGCATTACAGCTAACATGGATTTGTCTGGACCTTTGAATTTTACTTCAATGGAGGCTCAAAAATGGATTGGAGACGTAGTCCTTGAATACAATAAATGGAACGCTGACGTCATTAACATTGACTTGCTGTCTTATTTCAAGTCGAACAGGGACAGCGTCCACGAGGATTACATTGGCTTGGCTAATATCATCAATGGTCTAAGCCAGAAAGTAAATAAAATTGAAGGAAGGAAGTTACCCGTGGATGTCACGTGTGTCGTTCCATGGAAGCCTCCATGTGCGTCCAAGGACATATATTGTGACTTCTCTGGACTCATCGCTTATGGCTGTGATTATATTGTCATCAGCCCCGACAGCTTTCTGGACGTGAAGGACGAAAAGTGCCGTGCTCACGCCATCATTCCGATTTCCAAGCTGCGATATGGAGTCAGCGAGTACACGGCCCATTCTATTCCAACCAGCCGTATCATTCTGGGAGTCAGTTGGCACGGCTATGATTACACTTGTGTCGACTTGCACAACGACGTATGTTCAATGAAAACCACCAAAGAAAATAATTCTACGGTGACCAAATGTGACATGACAGATCGGAAAAAAATTACCTACACCGCCATTATTAAAGATCATCCCAAGGAAGCGGAAGTACACATTCTGACTGAATTGGATTATGCCCCTTTCTTCAATTATAAAGATGGGCCAATCCATCACCAAATTTGGTTTGAAGATCATAAAAGTTTACTTGGTAAATATCGTCTTGTTAAGCAGGTACCTATGGCTGGCGTGGCGATTATGTATGGTGACGACCTTGACACCAGTCAAAAGAGTTCGTCTTCCCACAGCATTTTGTGGTCATGGATTTCTCACGCATTCTTGGTCTCGAAGGCACAAGAAGAAGAAGAAGAAAAAGAGGGTGGCTTTCATTGTGCAGATACAGTGGCTGGTTATGCCGTTGGCTTTCTCTTACTGGGTTGTTTCTTAGGCCTTCTTATTGCGTGCATCATCCGCTATTATAGAAGGAATCGTAAACCAGAGCATGTGTTGCTAGGTTCAATTGACACAATGACCTATAATGAAGAGCATGCCAATGGGGAAACACGGCACTAATCATCATCATTGCATTGTTCACATTAGCTTCTAATTTTATCATTCATTTATTTATTTTTACTTATTGGTATATATTCATTTAACTTCGGAGTTTAACATATCCTATAGCAAGCGTGATAAGTCTGTCTAATTCTATCGGAGATGGACTATCAATTCGGAGTCTATGTGCCTTTACGCATATCGGAGATGGACGACCAATTCAGATTTCATGAGCCTTTAAGCATATCGGAGATGGACGATCAATTCGGAGTCTATGTGCCTTTAAGCCTGTCGGAGATGGACGATAAATTCTGAGTCCATGTGCCTTTGAACATGTCAGAGATGGCCGATCAATTGGGAGTCTATGTGCCTTTACGCCTGTCGGAGATGGACGATAAATTCCGAGTCCACGTGCCTTTACGCATGTAAGAGATGGACTATCAATTCGGAATCCTTGTGCCTTTACGCATGTAGGAGATGGACTATCAATTCGGAATCCATGTGCCTTTATTCATGTCGGAGATGGACGATAAATTCGGAGTCTATGTGCCTTTACGCATATCGGAGATGAACGATCAATTCGGAGTCCATGTGTCTTTACGCATGTCGGAGATGGACGATCAATTGGGAGTATGTGTCTTTACGCCTGTCGGAAATGGACGATAAATTCGGAGTCTATGTGCCTTTACGCATGTCGGAGATGGACTAGAAATTTGGAGTCCATGTGCCTTTACGCATGTCGGAGATGGACTATCAATTCGGAGTCCATGTGCCTTTAAGCATGTCGGAGATGGACGATAAATTCGGAGTCTATGTGCCTTTACGCATGTAAAAGAATCCTCGGTGGTTGAAAATAGATAGCAGTTCCTTCTGGCCTCCACCCTGGCAAAAGTCAATAACTACCATGGTCTATCAGGATTTAGAGCTCCTCTGAAATATGTAGGAAAAGTCAAGATCTTAAGGGAAGGAAGTGTGCCTGGACAACCGCACTTTCTGATAACGTATTGCATAACGCAATATGCTACCAGATCGTCAGTCGAGACGATAAGAGTCAACAACATTTTTGATTCATTTGTCTATTTAATTGATTTACATATTATACTATTACTACTACTACTACTACAACTACTACTACTACAACTACCATTACTGCTACTACTACTATTACGATCACTACTACTACTACTACTACTACTGCTACTACTACTATTACCACTTCTACAACTACTACTACTACAACTACCATTACTGCTACTACTACTATTACGATTACTACTACTAATACCACTACTGCTACTATTACTACTACTACCACTTCTACAACTACTACCACTACTGTTACTACTACTACAACTACTATTACTACGACTACCACTACTACTACTTCTATTACTACTAAATTGTACTACTACAACTATTACTACTACTACTACAACAACTACTACGATTACATCTATTACTACTTCTACAACTACCTCTACTAGAATTAGACTTAGAATAATAAATAACAACGTACTGCTGCTAGGCGAGGTCTGTTAGATCTATTTATAGATATATGCTAGTCTAATCTAAACTGGGTCACGGCGAAAGTTTCATATTTTCTCATTTTTGTGCTACAAAACAATCATTTTGTACAAAAACATTCAATAAATCGACTAAAAATATAGTACCTCTTGTAGAACCAATCTGTAGAAACACTTTTAAAGTAATAAATATGTTATAATCGTCTCTCACTCTCAATCGGTTGAATCGAAAAGCAGCCTTCAGTGGAGTGCATAGATCTATATATCTATTTATTGATCCACGTTGTAGTGACGTTATTAATAGCAACAGGAAGACCGATTTGTGTGTTATTAATAGCAACAGGAAGACCGATTTGTGTATCGGAGACTACTCTCGTGACTGTAGACATGCTGCGTGTCATAAAGACACCCACACACAAATGGACAAGAATGAATGAAGACAGGAAAAAGATAGGTGGTGCTGTAGTCAGTCAAGTGGTTAATCACAGTTAGTGAGATCAGCTTGAAATCAAAAGGTTGTAAGTTCAATTCTGGCTAACAATTGGTCGGAGTTGAGTCCTTTGGAAAGTCTCTTTATGGATAAATTTTCTTCATCGCACTCAGGAGTAAAGAGTAACTTCAGTAACATTATGGACAGTGAAAGTATATTAGCAGGAAAGCAGTAACACTAACCAGCTGTTCTGCTTTATGCTCCCACGGGAGTTGAGAAAGAACTTGTGTAAAATGACAGTTAGTTATTTGGAGTTTAAGGGCTCAGTCAACCATTAGGGTTATCTCAGAGCCCATGAACAAGTAAGATGATAAGCTATTGAAAAGATAAAAGCAGAAGTAGAAAAAATAGATTTTAGAAGAGGGGGAAAAGTCGCCAGGGACATGTTGGTGGATAATTGACGCAAAGTTAATGAGCCCGCACTTGGTGCTGAGATAAAAGAGTAAAAATTTAATATTTGTCTTAAAAGAAAAAATAAGAAAAAGAAAAGTCAATAGCCAGATTTACACTCTCCATACACGTTTATTGATTCCATTCCTTATTTTTAATGTACATATTTCATGACATGGGTTTTTGTGTTGTTTATCATTCCAGAGTTGATAGAGAGAGAGAGAGACAATAGTAGTAGTAGTAGTAGTAGTAATAATAATAATAATAATAATAGTAATAGTAGTAGAGTAGAGTAGTAGTAGAGGTACCATATATAGAAATTAGAATTCTGACATCAACTGTACAGATATCGTTTACTTAGGAGGGTAGCCATGAAAAAACATGAGACATGCCACAACGGGAAAAGTGTAAAGATGCATGAACAAATAAAAATGAATGAATAAAATAGAAAATTAAAAAAATTAAAATTGAGACAAAAGGGATGATCTTAAGCTGATATTTCTCTGTGTGTATGGGGGAAGAAGAAGAAAATAATCATGGCGAGATCTGCTCATCTCCATCATAACGCCCCCTCCATCCCATAAATCTTTTGTGATCTTTCCCTTTCGTTTGGTCACATAAAAAATCCAAATTTCTTCGTTAATAAAAAAATACATATATGAAATCTGAACATCTACTTAATAACAGAATCTTACTAATTTCATATTTCTCCACCATCAACTACTTTGATGTCACCTATTTCCTGAACTCGTCACTTCTTCATTCTGAATCATCATGGCCATGATGGCAGTACATTGACTGAACTACAATAATTTTTAATTGATTAAGAAGGAAGTATTCATCTCCACAAATGACCTTCAACTTTCATGAGTTAAATTTCTATCGATACACAAAACAAAAGCAGTGATCAGTTTTATATTGTCTTTTCAAACCAGATGGTAATGGGTAAGAAAAGACAAAATGCTATGCTTACAATCCATCCAATCCCAGCCTGGACAGGATATCCTATGCCATTAAAGAAGATGGTGGGGTTTGGAAGGGTGTAGGGGGATTAAGGAGACATTATGATGTAGGAAACTTTAGTACGGCCAACGCTCGGAATCTTCATGTTATGTAAGTATAATGTAGAATCATATGGAAAGATTGAATGGCTAGCATTGGTTGCAATAAACAATGGCAAGAGTTTTCAGACAGAGAGCTTTAAGTGGATAACTATCATTCTTCCATCTATTGCCTGTATATTATATGCTTCAACTTTGGATGGAAGATTGCTTACAATACATTTCAATAATATACGGTTGTGTTTGGTTTTCATTGTTATCAATAATATTCATAATCCATATACCTGTGTGATAGTGATAGATACATTTTAACTTTTTTGTTTATTATTATATCAAGTTTTATAATTGAACTAAAATTTTGTATCAGTGCGATGTTTTGAGTTCTCGGTGATAGGTGTTAGAGTTGCTTTAGAAATATAGTTGCCAATAACTGGATGTATATTTATCTATTATGTATGAGTCTTGTATTAATAATCAAATCACTTTGTTAAAGACAAAAATAAATTAAACAACAAATTACACAGTGGGTAGCTAGCTAGGTGAAGGTTATCTTAGCGGTTGGTACTGTACAATTTTTTAAGTATGGTAAAAGTTAAAATTTCATGGACAGGCTGACCAAATGAGGTAAAGCCAGGATAAATAAATCAAGGGCAAACGTCAAGCAGAGTCAAAGTGTAGCCATTATGAAAAGACACGCATCAACCCATTGAAAAAGTCATGACGAATGATGAGGGGCATTAAAATCCTCTATCAAATTCACAATTTCATGTAGCGTCATTGATATTATTATATTCACATTCAGCGTCTCATTAGTGGACTGGCTTGAGCTCAGCTCTTCCATTTGTCAATGCATTGATAACAATACAATAATAAGCGGTATATGAGATTGAGTTTGAGGAAGAAGACAAGCATTATTTCACTGACATGGTGTAAGCAGTCCAATTTACTTTTAAGTATAATATATGGTAGAAGCATGAGTCCAAGGATGGCAAACTAAATGAACGTAGGAGAGAGGAATAATGATTTTGGGGCGCTGCTATGCATGAATGAAAACCTTCAAGTAAACTGAATAATAAAAACTGTGGAGAATACGCCTGATGGATGATTAGGTTTATGGATGTCACGTAGTAAAGGTTGGGAGATGAAGGATGACCATTTCTAAACTTATGTTCAAATTGGAGTGAAGAGCTTCTTAAGCTTTTGGATTCATGGGCCAAGATAGTTTTAAGGTCTTTAAGGTTAAGTTTCTATGCAGACCTTCGCACGGTCAAATGCAGTTAGTCATCGAGCGGACATTTTAACAATGTCTCATGAGAAAAGGGGATCTGCCTGTCTATTATAAACTCTACAATTATTTGTAAGGGAGAAAGGGACTCTATAAACAAAAATATCATGAAGACATTAAGCCAATTAAACCACTTGCTATATCTGATAAATCACAAAAGAATTAGCCAGGGGTCATATGTAAATTTTTTTTTTTTTTCAATGTGAAATTAGAAATATTTCATTTGGGGAAGTAAATGCAGAGATGATAAAACAAGTGTATGAGAATGAAACATGAGTTGATGGTAAAATGTTTAGTTGAAATGATGACAGTAGAAGTATTAGCTATATCACATGAAAATAATGAAATACATTCATTGGGAATGGACTCACAACACAGAATAATGTGATATGCCAATGGGCAAGGGGTAAAGTAAAAATGATAATTTAAAAAAACAAAACAACAAATAAAATGGCCAGAAGAATCTCAGCTGAGTGAAGCAAATATGTTTAAGCTGGATAAAGAAATGTACACCAAAATAATGTGAAAATAATAAAATAAAATCTAGTAATGGAAAATAATGCAATGCGCAGCTGGCAATTGAGGAGAAGGGAAGAGAAAATGGGCAAGAAGCAAAATGAAGCGGTGTAAGTTAATTGTGTAAGTCAATTATAGATGACATTTGAAATATGATAATTCTACATCTGTTGGTAATCTTTCGGTATGCTCTTTTCTTAAAACAGAATGATTCTCTACCGGTGACTTACTCAAAATTAAGGACTCTTTGAATTAAAGAATTGGTCTAGTCACTGGGAAGTCTTTTTATCAAAATTAATGATCAGCATCAAAAGCGCTATAAGTGAGGCTTCACCATAAAGCCAAGCCTCATACATAAAATAATATAGATGCACAGTATGCAACGTTCAGTCTCTTATTGGTTGGTATTCTGCTTAATGTTATCACTGGCTAAGTCTTAGAACCACTGCACTGTATTATCAGCGCAACGAAATTCATTAGAATTTCTAATCCTCTTCCGGCTAGCACAAGCATCATTATCAGGACACGGTCGCAGTCCCAGTAGAAGTACGGTCCTAATAACCATTTCATCGATGCAGGCACTAACTTGAAAACTAGAGTGTTCAGTAGAAGCCCTTTTTTTTCATTTTCAGTTTAGAATCTACAAAATGAGGCTTAAATCATGTCATTTAATTATGCCATTGAAAGAGCCACGCCTCATCCTTAATTTCCTGCAAATTGTTGTCTTCCATCGAAGCTCTCAGCGGCTTTGTTTCTCCACACAAAAACCTTCATGGAATGTCACAAGAGTGTCTCATTCATGTATGTACAAAAATCACCACAAAAAAAAAAGGTTTAAGAAATAATCATAATATTACACATCAAATGCTTTTTAAATTAAAAATTAATTACATTAAAAAAAAACAACAAAAAAAACTTTTGGTTTGCAGCAACCGACAGGGCAATTATTTTTTCTTTCCCCTAAATGAAATCAGTCTGCTGTTGAAGGGCTTTGGTATTATTTTAAAGGAATTGTAAAAGCAGCAAAACAAAGACCAAAACCCATTCATACTCCAACAATTCAACAAGATGACGTGGAGGTGAACATTTTAATTCCTATTAGAGAAATATGGATGAAAAGTACGACCACAAAGCGCAAGAAGTCTAGGGATTGGAGGAGGGAGGGAGGGAGAGGGGGGAGACAAAAAAAAAAACCCAGAACAATGATAAAATGTATTAGTTAAGCTAGCTCAGTGAGGTTATGTGTTTTAAAATTTTGTTGGTCTCTACTATCAAGTTTCGATGCACGCTATATTTTGGCTATGGAACTTATTGTTCAAGCAAACACCACTATTGCTTAAAAGCAAAAAAAAAAAAAAAAAAAAAAAATAACAACAAAAAACAGCGTTGAATATATAAAAACTATACAAAATGATAAATCTATCCAAATACAACAACAGCTTTACCAAGCTAGTCTACTGAACAGTTAGCACCTCAATCAATACACATGTCTATTTATTGTCAATTCTGAATAACACAACGATTACACACTAACCATTAAGAGAAATTTATTTTAAGTGTTTACAAAAGAAATGTGTCAACAAAAACCAAAAACAGGAAATGGCATTTTGTCCAGAAGACTGACAATAAATGTAATTGAACAGATGAGTAATAGCGGAACACAAGCAAGACATGAAGGACAGATAATAATAATATGTACAAAGATATCACGTACGTTTTGCCTTGATGGAACTTATCTTTTAGAAATAACAGAACACTTGAACCAACTGACTACTACTTGGTAGTTGAAATCCTTGTGTTACCTCAGCCTAGATGGACTGGGAATTGGTTCCAAAAAAAAATAAAATATAACTACATATGCATTGAGAATCAATCCCAATTCACATCTTTTAAAATCAATAAATTCTATTGCCATAGAGTAGAGAAATGGTTCAAGGCTTGGCAAATTTTTGCTCTTTTTCAAACGTCTTCAGACGCAAGTCCCCCCCATGAAATAGGTTAGGAAAATATAATTTAGCTGGAAGCTTATATATCCTATACTAATAAGCATTATCATTGACAAATTCTACATCATTGAACATTGTTTTGTAATCAAATAAAAGTAGAAAAAATACACACGGATTTAAGAGTATGAACCATTACAAAATATACATACATATGACTTGATGTTTTAATGACAAGAACACTACATGAACATTTCATAATAGTTAACGTAATTCATTTTGTTTGATGCCATTTCCCGTGGAATGATCAAGCGTGGTCAGCCTGACTTGTAAGTTTGATTTGTCAAGTATTAACACATTGGCCTAGGTGGCCTTGTTACTTTCTTTAAGTTGTCGCCACTTTCTTCTTTTTATCTATCCAAGAGGTTCATGAAATTATGGTGCGATTCGGACAAACAGATAAAATAATTTATTAATTTTTTTAAAGATTGAAAACAAACGTATCTTTAAAAAATTATAAAAAATAAAAAAATTGCTCAAAATGAATTAAAAGATTCATCTAAATTTAATAAAAATAATGCAGGCGTAGAAATTTCAGAGTGGGCACATTTTAAAATGGATGTAAATGTCGCTCTGTTGCAGAAAATAAAGTAGCCATCTTGAAAAAAAAAATCCAAAATAAATCTGTTGCCTAATCATGGCTGAATGGTATATGATTGTAGTATCTAATTCTTTAACATGGTAAGAACGATAACGAACAGCAGTATTCCCAATTGCAAACCAGCAGCATTGGAAATATGGACCAAAAAATGGGTCTTGAAGGTCTTCAAAAGAGCCTCAATGTCCCGTTCTTTGATCCGCCTTCGTAAGGGTTAAACTTTTTACCCTAAATCTGAGTATCAATCAAGCATGTTGCTTTGTGCAATGAGATATACTCTTCGTATTTATGCTTTTATTATCATTGTTTTTATCATGATTATTATTATTACTGAAGTTCAAATAATGACATGACTGTAATTATCATTGTAAGCAGGTGCAGCAGAAATGGTTGATATTTGTCCTTTCCGTCTAATTTCAGGGGAAAGTCAATGCATTTTTATCAATTCCGCTTGTTAGCAAAGTTTGAGACACCGTTGAAAAGCATCCCAATCAATTCTTGCTTGGAAATAAAGCAAAGAACGTTGGTGAAATCTAAGACAATACTATTTAAACTATTTACAAAACACAATGAAATGTGTATAGGGGCTTTGATTGTCCTTATCCAATCTAAGCAAGACTTCCTCGATTTGCTTTGTGCTTTGATTTGCTTGGCTGCTAAAGTCATGAGCACAACAGAATTGCTTTATTTAACATTTATCATTTACATTTTTTTTGCCTTGGCTGAATAAGAAAATGGTAAAAATCCTAAGTTTAAACTTTTTCCAAATTCACTGAAATCTCAAGGGATCACAAATATTATCGTTACAGAACATAGTATAGATATATATATATACATATAACATAATTTGTATCATCTAACAGCTTAGTTAAGAAAACAAGAATCAAATTGTCACAGATGTGTTGGAAAATAGTGAAACATTCCATAAAACAATATAATACAGCATCCACTGACAGCTAGTAGAATCAGTAACATTTTTATAGTCAAGTGGTGAGAACAACACAAAGATTACATTAAGTACGACTGCGCACAAAGGATAACAACAAACAGAGTTGTAAATGACCCCCAACTTGCGCATGATACAGTTAAACCTCATCACGATGAACAATGACAAGACGGAGGATTAAAGATTCGTAAAAATTGTTAACAATGTTATGATCAGAATAATATTAAAAATGTATACAATATATAATATATAGATATCTTTGTCCAAACGCACACATGTACACACACATACACGCAGGTAAGTAAATAAAGTGTGTATGACAACTGAATATGTGACCATTGACATGTAAAAACACAAAACTAGGAAATATGAGAGATTGTAAAGTTGTAGAGTACAATAAACTTAAGAAAACTGTCATACTTTGAGAAAGATTAGCGAGAGAGAAAAAAATCCTGGGCATTTCCCAAATGAGCTTAAAGACTTCCAAAAGCTTGATTTAAAAAGGGAGCTATGAGAGACTGATAAGCATTATAAATAACTGCTAGAAAAATATTTGAAGATAAAAAGTGAGAATGTGATCAAAGCAATTGGACGCTCCTTAGCTCAATGTAAAATAGGTAAGAGCTAAAAATATATATAAATTATATGAAATGTTAACCATATCAGACTACGGAATACGGCAAAGCCAAAACAAATGAGAACAAAATTCTAGCCATATTTAAGATTCACGAGTACCAGATAAAAAGATATTTTAATTCTTTTTTTTCCCCCTCATCTCTTACTTGCTCTTTCAGAATACTCACACCCACTCTCACTTTCTTTCCATATACAGAAGTGATCAAAAGATCGAATCCTAAAATTTTCTGACGAATGAATAAATTTACACTGTGTTTGATGACATTGAGCCAACGGTCTGAAGGAAAGGAGAAAAAAAAAAAAGAACTAATGAACTGAGACCTTGAAACAACATTTAAGAAATTGCTTTGGCTTAACTTTTTCCATCAGTAATATCTACATCCTAAAAAAATTTTAGGAATGGAATGCTAGATTTTGTCCAAAAAAATCAAATAAAAAAATTGTTCATGAGTCTCATATACAGCAATCAAGGTTTGCATTCCTTTGTAAAGCGACAGGAAAAGGATTTCTTACTGCGAATCAATTGGTCAAAATACAATTTTTAAAAAAAAAAGAAAAAAAAAAAAAGGTCTGTGTTGACCTTGAAATGAGTTCAAAGATGTACAAACAACAAAAACATAAAAATTCATCATTACACAAATATCATATATTATATTATCATCATCATATCAAAACACAAGATATTATTCAAGATGATGTCCGAGATCCTCATCCGCGATGACTAATATCAACTGCATTAGCAGAATGCGGCCAGTCTGGTCGCCAAATAGTTGTTGGTTAATTTTTCAAAATGTCGTTCTGAGTACTGTCAATGAAATGTGTCGAGAAGAATAAAAGTGAAGAATTTTGCACATTGTAAATCCATAAAATATATTCCACTACTTTTCAGATTCATCACAAAATACAAGTTCCAGGTGTAAATCCGTCTTGGCAGAAATGATTTCTCAAACATCCTCAAATTGCACATGGGAAAATCTCCTTCAATGGGGGTTCTCGTTAAAAAGCTCAAGTCACTCAACAGCCTATATAACGAGATCAATGGCTCCACAGCATAATGTGTTAAGCTGTTCAGTGATGAGGTTCTCTTCTTTTATTGTCTATTCTTTTACTTCAATGTGAATAACAACCAGATCGACTGAAAGAAGAAGAAAGAAAAAAATTAATAACCATGTTAGACGGCAAGGACAAATTTGGTGCCCAAGAATACCTTGAAGTTTGAGATGGAATTCATAAAGACTAACCTCAGAGTAGAGGAGGCAGAACAGCATAGAGAAAAAGGCAATGATGACAGGATGACGAGGCTAACGATGCCAACAGTGAAAAACAATACTGAATCAAAAATTTGGTTCACTCACATAAAATATAAAAACAAAATAAAAAGAAAAATATAAATAAATCAAATAAGAAATAGATAAATAATCATAGCTGCCAACTTCTCTGATAATAAAATAATACTTTCTGAGCAGCCTTGCGCTAACACCCCCTATCCCATGAAGAAAAATCCCTGATAATAACAAATATCGTACTTTAAAAGCTTGCATGGTCCCACTCTAGCTCCTTGCCATTAGCCCCCTTGGGTCGGGGTAGCTGCTCTTCGTCTTCTGTGCTATCCCCATAATCCCCCTGAATGCTGCTTTCCTCATCCTCCTCACTGTCACTGTCTTCAGGGAATGTGGGACGGGCTGTGTCCTCATACTCAAACATCTAAAAAGGATGGAATGCAGTTGAGAATTAGAAGTCTTGGATTGATAATAAAAAGTAGGAACAGCTAAGTCAGTTAGTTGTTTGAATTCTAACCTCTAAGGTCATCTCAGTGCCCATGGAAAAAGATGATAGGCTAGTTAAAAGAAAGAACAGAAGTAGAAGAAATAGGTTTTAAGAAGAGCAGAAGAAGCTGTCAAGAAAGAAAAAAAGCACTTCAATTTATAAGAAGAATACTTTGTATAATAATAAAGACAACTGAATGGGGGGGTGATGATTTACAGATAAAAAAAGACATGGTTTATAGATAAAACAAACAAACATCATCTCTCAAAAACAAAACCAAAAATAAAATAATTAGCGATGGCATCAAACACCAAAACATCACAGCTGCCAACCTAAGATTTGCAGAATTTGTATCCAAAGAGTACCTAAATTGTATTTTTATCTGCAAATTTGTATTCTTTCGATCAATGTTCACACATCATCATACTTAATAATTTTGTAACATCTCAAATATTGACTCTACATACATGCATGGTCCAGTTAGAATATATAAATCCAATTAAAAAGAGTATATTACCCTGAATGAAATAAATTCAAAGTTGAAATGTTAATAAAATATTCTAAAAAATACTGTCATACTAATATACACCCTTTACTAAACACGCAATGTCCAAGTTCAAGGCCACCAACAAGCCCTGTTATACGCTGTCTTGAGGCAAAAACTGGCAAAAACTTGGATTTGTATTTTTATCACCTAATTTGTATTTTAGTCTCAAATTTGTATTAAAATAAAAAAATTAGTATTGGTTGACAGCTCTGAAACATGCACGGCAAAGACCACTCAGGATTTTCTAATGCCCTTTGTATACAAAAGTACTCGGTCCTTCTAGATGGCAAGTGACCCCAATAGTATTTTTAAGTCAAGCAATGCACACAATGGGGAAGACCACCGGGTAGACACGTCCCTCCCTCCTTAGCTGAAGGGCAAAGAGAACCTGACAGACAGAAGACAGAGTACAGATGGGAGAAGAAGCTCCCACTTAACCCTTAGTCGCCTCTAATGACAAGGATGGGGAGTACTTGTAGATCAATTCTACCCTCTCAGATGAGAACCCCGAAATCCACATGGGGAAAATATGAAAGACCATTTTATGAAGATTAAGCATGATCTCACAAACTATAATCTAGGATGTCCCATTTGTATATGTGCATGTCAAATAACCATTGGCTGTTTATAAGGCAGTCTTGGAAAATCTGAGATTACCAAAGTAGTAGAAATGGGTAAATTCAATACAACATCAATTGGGATCTAGCAAAAAATGATGACAAGGGTTTTTGGTTTAAGAGGAGATGCACTCAAATATTATATAATAGACGCTGGAACTTAAACTTTCTCTAGTAACTGTTAACACAAGCCATGACCTACTTCCTGTTCCATTGGATTGATGGTGATGTTGAGAGCAGAATTATCCCATTCCATCTCTTCCTTCTCATCAACTTGCACAACACGTGTACGGCGGTGAGCAGCCCGGATTCGGATGATTCCCATCACAATCATGAAGAGCAAGAAACCAACGCACACCACAATGATAGCAACCATCCCAAGGTCTGGTCAGAGAAAACATTAAACTTAGGTGAGTTAGTTAGTTATTTGAAGTTTAAGGGCTCAGTCAACCACTAGGGTTATCTCAGAGTCCATGAAAAAGCAAGATG
>JASKDV010084121.1:0-15032 GCA_032466395.1 Aegires albopunctatus | reverse complement strand
TCTCTCTCTCTCTCTCTCTCTCTCTCTCTCTCTCTCTCTCTCTCTCTCTCTCTCTCTCTCTCTCTCTCTGTGTGTCCTTTTCTTTCTCCTCCCTCCTATCTATGTGTCTCTCTTTCCCTCCCATCCCAAACTCCTTTCACTCTTTCTCAATATAGTCTTAGTATCCCGTTAATTTTGATTCTTGATGTTTCTCCTTGTTTTCTATTAATATGGCTAGAGAAGATATTAATAGTTATAGTTCATAGTATGTTGAAAAGACGCCTTTAACTCTCATGCAAAGAAGTTTATAACTTAACAGTGTTTGATTAAACTTATTCGTTCAGAAATGTTCACCCCTGTTTGAGCACTAAGTTCTCAAATGCCACTTGAAGATTTGTCTCATTTTTTGTAAATATACAGGAAATTACATATTTTTTGCTCTTTGATAGAGGCATCCGTTTTTCAGTTTCCTTATTTGAGCTATATAAAACAGTTAAGTTTATGATCTCTAGGGCCACATTTTTCAAAGATTTACAATAAATAGACCTAGACACATTCAAGGAGGAAGTGTTCAATAAAAGAGTCAACGAGAAATTACTTTTTCTGTTAAGATAAAACAACTTCCCTTTACGTCATAAATTGCTGTCTACATCTTTTCCTTGCAGAACCGTAGAGATCAACGATAGACTATTAGTATTAGGCCTTCATGGTTAAAGATGAAATAAAGACAAATCGTCTAAATTTAATTCTTCATTGTTTCATATGCTTGAATATAAGAACATTTTCAAGATGGACCAAAGAAAAGGAACTTAGATTTAGATCTAAAGACCGACTGGTGACCTTACGCAGGGCAACAAATCAAATATATAGACATTTTTTTATCAGGATGTCATTTGCAGAGAGGTTGTAAAAATGTTTGACAAAAAGAAGGCTGTCATTTTAAAGAAATAACTCAAATATTTATCATTCTCTCCCCAACACCAAAGTAAACAAATAAGGTAGCTTAACCCCTGTTTCTGTTGAATCCTATTTTCCTATGAATTTACCATAAATTTTAAAAAATCCATCTATGATGTTGATAATACTTTTTTTGAGAAAAGATCAAAGGAATCCACAGCTTTAGGAAATTGGTTGATTCTACAGAATTTCAAAATATAAAATCAGTACCAGGTAATTGTAATCTAAGACTGCATGCAAATGCAAACATTCAAAAGAGCACAACACAGTTTTAAAGAAATTTGAAGGAAACAGGGCAAACATTTCTGAACGGACTATGAAAGATCTTTTATAATAACAAAGACAAACAAAAAGTAACAAACAAACAGCAAATTTTCAAGTCAGGATTGGTATCTAAGAATGTATCATCAGTGTCAGTAATGATTGTTATCACAAGTGTGGCCATCATCATCCCCACCACCACCATAATAATCATCACATCATATTCATCATTGCCACCATCAACATCAACATCATCATCATCATATTCATCAATGACACCATCATCATCACCACCACCACCACCATAATAATAATCATCATCATTATCATATTCATCAATGACACCATCATCACCACCACCACCACCATCATAATCATATTCATAATAATCATCATCATTATCAATTATCATATTCATCAATGCCACCATCACCACCCCACCACCACCATGCCATAATCATCATTATCATCATGTTCTTCAACGTATATTTTTTATAGAACAGTCCTCACTGACTTCTAACCCACCTTTTAAAAACCTTCTTGGCATTAGGCCTACATATAATATTTCTGAGATAACTCTTTTCTATTTGAAATACATTTTCTTAACCCCATCTCTCAGACCTAACCTTTGCTTTTTTAACCTTCGTATAGTCAATTTCATTAAAGAAATGGACAGTTTACCTGGGGTAACCCTATCAAATTCAAAATTTGGACAGCACCTTATAAACATTAATTTGTCTCAAAATATTTTTTATTGTTGTTGTTTTTCAAGTCTTAAAACAACAAAGTTTTCTTCTTAGCATCTGTAAATGATGAAGAAATTGTGAGGCCTCTAATTTTTGTGTGATTTACCACCTAGTTTGGCCGTTTTGGCATCATGAGATGCAAATTCATACCGTACTTTACAGACAATGCTGGAAAAACAGCAAAATAGATTTCACACCAAGGATAGAACATATATGTTTTGACTAACATTGATATTCAAGTTTTATTATTTTATTGTTATGCCTATTTAAACAATAAACACCTGCCTTAATTATAGATTGAAATCATAAGGAATTCCTAGCGCAGTACAATTGAAGTCGTGGAAACTAAACCTAGATCTAGACCCTACAGTACAGTAAAATTGATTTTTAAAAATATGGCCATACTGTGACAAAATAAGATTGAAGGGTATGCAAAATTTCAAGGAGAAAAAATTTATGGTAACAAAGTTATCTCATAAAAACGTCCATTTCAATTGAAATACATTGCAAGAAAAGTAAACTACAAAAATTCTCAAGCAATAGAGTGCATCTGTCTTAAAATTGTTCAACTGATGACAGGGGTTAAAAGCACAAATTCCATAAATTCATAGAAGAATAGGCATTTAAACAAATTCCCTTTCACTATTGCTCATCTCACCTAGGTCATTAAGCCTTAAGCCAACCAAATCAGTGCACAAGACCAAATTAGTGTTTTTAAACAAGGGAGTAAATCTGGCTTTTAAGGAAGTGAAAAGTCTAAGCATTCCTATAGGCCTATAATAATTATATGAAATGTACCTCAGATGTTTCAAGCAAGATACTATGTCGTCAGGGAGAGATGGCACAACGTTGTCTTACTTTTAGTAGTTTTAGCCAATTATTTCGTCTAAAGTAGTCAACTGGTTGCCACCTGTTATAAAAGCCTAACTGAAACTTTAAAGCAACATGAAACAAAAAAGGTAAATGAATAAGTAAATAAATAAATGGATAAAAGAAAAGACCCTTATTACTCCAAGTGCTGTTTGAAAGAGAGCTAAGTTATTTTATACAGTAATGAGCTTGTATTCGGGGAAAACCCGCTACATGCAGACGACGATGATTCTTTGTCACGGACTGGAAGAAACACACTTTTAGAGTTATATGTACTTACAGTAGATCCAAAGTTGGAATGGAAGAACCAAATACAATCAAGGTGAAAAAATACAATTTCAATAAATACAAAAATATATACCGTATAATCCATTACTCCCTCTCTGTCCATAGGCCAGTTATCGTTGTCACCCACGAGGTGGGTTATAAAGGTGGTGAGGACTGTAAAACATTATCTAGGTATAATTTGTTCACCTTTCAGTCTAAGTAGATAATATATTTCATAAAACTGTTTTTAAAAAAAACCTACTCTTAGGGGGTGATGTCCATTCTGGTGTTCAAGAAGAGGATGAGGATGTTCACACTCACAGGTAATAATGAAGTCTTTTCAGCAAAACAGAACATTTTTAGTTCGAACTGATACCGACTTTTCTTTCTGTCTTTTAAACATTGATGAGTCAGTATTTAATTTAATTTGATTTTCTGTTATTTGTTGATTGATTTTATAGTGAAGAACAATACTGTGGTCTTTGCCATAGAACCTGCAGTCTTACAACCCAATTCGTCTTAGAACCCAATATTTTAGCTAGTTCTTTCCCCTTAAGTAAGAACCTGCCCCAGAAAACAAAAAATCAAACAAAGAACACCATCTTGGTGGTGTGAAATGAGAAAGGAATCTGCTCCTTTTACTTCAAAGCATGTCTATTACTATTATGTCCCGATATCCGTGCACCTGCCATTAGTGAATGTGCATCCCGGAGTCCAGAGGACAATGGCACCATATAATACCTATGATCCTGTGTTCTCTACTGTGTCTTGACACTTGACACAAAACACATTGCCTATTAGGCAAGTTATTTACCTTGCTTAGCGATGATCATCTTCTTTCACGAGTTAATCTGCTGTCTGTCTAATGTGTCTCCTCTATTCTCTATTCACAACAAAGGCCAGCCGATTGACCATATGTCATAACTTTACTTATTCAATTTATATGCACCCCTCTCATTGGTAAATATCAGCAACCAATAGCAAGATTAAACATGTACGACATTTCCTCCCGTTTATGTCACTTAATTAGCTTGCCAGAAGCTATCTACTTGCCTGCAAGCTAAAGTTGGAACACAATTTTTAAAAACAATTTTGGTAACTGAGAAAAATAATTTTCATAGATAACCCACATTGAAATTTAGCTAAGAGCCTGCTCTACCTTAGAACCCATTATTCTTTGACCCCTTTGACCAGGTTCTTAGGCATAAACTACTGTACTACAAAGCTCAACAGCTTAACCCCCCCCCCTCCCCCACACACACACACCCCTAATCCATCTAATATTATACACAATCCTGTATGCGATAATTTCTCCACAAATGTCCCTAATCTCAGGGTGATCAGATGGCAAAGATTCCAATCTTTGTTGCTACCTGTAGTCTCCTAAATTTTAGGATCTTTCTTATTTAGAATTAGAATGCAACAGTATCGATAACTTAAATTACATTATTTTCTGTCCATAAAGGTAACAAATTAAGGCAGACAAAGTGTGAGTGTAAGGCAATTGCTGTTACTGTTAGCCTAAGATTTTATTTGTTTGTTTTTTTCCATTCTAAATTAAAACGTATCTCTCCATTCTCCCCCCCCCCCCCCTCTCTCTCTCTCTCTCTCTCTCTCTCTGTGAGTGGCCTGCTCCTTCAGGAATATTACCTTCATGATGGCCTTTCTAGAATTCTGTATTGGTCCCTTTCATACTTCATACTTTCCTACTGTTGTCAAATTGGTGTCCAGATTCCCCCTATATATCGTCGTGCCATTTCCTTTTTGGTCTTCCTTGGCATTCATTTGTGTTTGGGCATTTTCCTTCAAATATTTTAAATGTGTCAAAAATATGCCATTTTTCTCTTCCTTATATTGTGTTTAGCAGTCATTTATTTGCAATGTCAAGTTCATCTAAGATAAATGTGTTTGTTCTAATCTACATCGATTATATTTGTAAGACATGTCTGTAGCATTTCAATTCAAAACCAGATAATATCCCCTCAACATTTTTATTTACAGATAAGTTATAGCTTTACAATATAATGTTCAAGTGTTTTGCAAAGTCCCATAGAATAGAGTAAAGTAAAATTATATAAACTCTACTCATATTTTATGATGTCCACTTCATTAACCAACCATCTTGCTTTGCATATACTGCTACATATATATTGCTGCTTTCATTCATTATCATATATATTATTATCTCTTCACTTATATCATATAATACAATGCATATTACTATCAGTCAAATCACAAATATCAACTATTACATGTTAAAATAAATGAATATTGAAATGAAAGAATATTATATTATAAGTAATATAAAATTGATAATTGTAGGAATATTTGGTGAGATTGTAACTAAGAGTAGTTAGTGGTTATTGACATAACTTAGTTTTTTTTTTTTCTTTTCTTTTTTTTTTTTTTTTTTGTCTGAAAATGCTAATTCATATAATAATTAATAAGAGTAGACACTCTTGTGATGTTTCAATGCTAATTGTTGCACAATTCATCATGAAAGTTTGTATATAAAGAGAGTTTCCAAGACATTTGCCCCTTTGCTTTAAAGATTTTGGTGTTCTTTGTTTCATTAATGACAGATTAATGATGAAGAAAGAAATTCATAAAAAAACAACCATCGGGGCTGATGGCCATGAGGAGACAACCATTCGAGAAGACTCACAAGTGCAACAAGATGATGACCCACCTGAAGAACTCAGAGAATCCATGCAAGAAATCATCAATCAATTTATGGAATCAAATCCCGAAGCTCCCAAACTTTCTGAGACTGAACATTTAGAAAATGATGTGTAAATTCAGAGATGATCGCAAATTTCATTATAGATTAGTTTTAATGTATCATCTACGCAACAAAATTGGAACATTGTACTCTTCATTATCAGCTTTGACCTTTTCCCCTTTTACCTTTATGCCCTCTTTGCCTTTCTTGCTGTATCCTTTCTACCTCTCATCGCTTATATTATAGATTTTTCTTCAATCCCATAACATTGCTGGTTTCATGCAGATAAGGAATTTTAATTATCTCTAATACTAATACTAAATGAATGCTTCTCTTTTATGAATTTTATTATTTTACAGTTTTAAGGTATTTTTTTTTATTAAAACCATCTTTCCAATAATGTTTTGATTATAAACATTGTTGATATAAGAATATAAAGGAGATTGTTTTCCACTTAAAAAAAAGGTTGTGTTTACAAATATTATTATTTAATCTTCTTATAATCTCATACTCTGTTCAGTCATGATTTGATGATTTGAATCTAAAACTACAAATTTAAAGAAAAATAAATCAATCCATATATATATATCATAATGATAGGTAATATGTCAGAGTTACCCTTTTTTTTGTTTTTGTTTTTAATTTTTTCTGCTCTGATTTAATGAGAAATAATTTTCATTCTAATAATTAGTGATTTTTGTACATTCAAGTATGAAGACCCATAGTATAGTAATTTCAAAGTGTCAATAGTTTGTTTTTATTATTATTATTGATATTATTATTATTAATGTAATTATTTATTATTTTTTAAAATTGTTATTATTATTATTATTATTATTATTATTATTATTATTATTTTAACTTATGTATATTTTGCCTTCTTGTGGATAGCATTTTCATGTCAGGAATCACAACATGCCCAACAGAAGTTCACAATTAATGAAGATTTCCGTGATGTTTTGCTATCTACCAGGGTTGCAATTAGTGTAAAGTTCAGTTTCAAATTTTGATTTTAAAATGTCATTTAGACCATAAAGTTGCAGTTAATTTGTATCTAGTTCTCATGAAGACTTGGGTAGCATATACATTGCTTCACATGCTATGTTTACCCGTGCTGTCACATTCACTGAAAAGTGTTATATTAAATTTTTCTTTACCTGAATAATTTATCACAAGGAAGAAGAAATATAAAGTTAATGCAGTAGATGTACAAAGGCATATGTTTATGCTTTTTTTATTTGTTTGCTTGCTACTTTTACCATCCTAATTCTAATAATAGGGTGAAGTATTATTTATGTTTTTATTTGAACTCTAGACCTTTAATATTTCAGGAAATATTATTATAAGCATGACGGCTTATTCATAATTAAGAAAATACTTTCCAATCAAAAAAATTGCACATTATTCAAATCAATATAGAATGTATGATATATATTTAAATATAATATGTTACTTTTTTTGCAAACAAACATTTGTCTAGCTTTATCTAGCCTTAGTTTTGCCACTGTAAACATTTTTTTTTTCCACTATCTGTTCTCTTTATTATAGTCGATGCTTTTTCTTTTCTTTTCATTTTTGGCCTTCCTTGTTACAACTACACATTACATGTATTTGGATTTATATATTTGTTCCTCAAGTTTCAATAAAATTGCTTTGCTATCTGATCAGATCTTCAAATTTGTGTAATATATATATGTATCTAAAGTATCTACTGTACGGAAACTTTTTCTTCTTCTCTTCTTCCTCTCCTCCTCCTCCTCCTCTCACTCCTTCTTCTCTGCCACCTCCTCCTCATTCTCCCCCTCCTCCTACTTCTATTACCACTATTATATCACCACTACATCTTCTTTTCCTCCTCTTCTTTTTACTTCTCTACCTCTTCCTCTTCCTGCTACTTCTGTGTGGCATCATAGTCTAGTGATAGACATTCGGGCTGGTGATAAAAAGGTCTCAGGTTCAAATCCCGGTTTGATGCGATGTAGAGTTGTTGGGAATGACTCTTTACATGCATTTCCTCACTGTGCCCAGGTGTAAAGTAGGTACCTGGCTATAGGTAGAGGAATATCTTGTCAGTATGCTAAAGTGAAGCGCCTTTCATCGGGTTGCACCTCTTGGTGTCCTTGGGGCGTTGAGAAGGATTTTGGATTGTAATGGCGTGACAGGGAAACTCTGTAAAGGGCATTGAACACATTTAGTGAAAACAAGCTTTATAAGAATGCTCTTTTACAAAAATCAAAAGCCTACTACTACTACATGTACTACTACTAAGTTACAATAATTACCTCCACTACTACTATTTCTTCTTCTCCTTCACATATCAGACAAAACTCAATTAGGTTGAGTATTACTGTCACTACTAAAACAAAAAAAGAACAACAAAACTTATGTTTGAAGTACATGTATAAGATATTAGTATTGAGTATTATGCTAGCTAATTAATTGAATGAAGATCTGAGTGTTTCATATTGTTGCCTATGTTTAAGAGTAGGTATCACTCACTAGACGACGTGATGCTGTTATAAGCGTACGTGTGTGCTGAAATAGATGTTCCAACTACATTAGCAACCCCATCTTCTGCCTGATCAGGGGTGGACAAATTACAGCCCGCGGCCGTCAAATCGTTTTTTGCGGCCGCTTCAGGCAGATATATACCTAGTGTCCCAAACTTGATGACCGTGATAAAGCAATATAACTTTCCTCTTTTCACCACGATTAGCACCAAATTTGAAAGGAATCATGTATGGACATCCGGGCGCCATGTGGTATACACATATTTCAGTTTATTTGAAAAAAGTTGTTATATCAGCCATGTCTTAAACTAATGAAGAAAAGGCTTTTTGCATATGAAAATACGCTGAAATGAAATCAGCAAAACAGGTTTAACTCTGTTACTGCAAAGATTGCAAGGTTGATTTCAAGATCTATTTCAAGATCAACACCTTTTGAGAAAACCCCTTGAAGGTAGTATCAGCAATTTATAGTGAGAGGTTGTCTTTCGATAAGCCACTCGAGGAAGGGACAGGGCATCAATAAAACAGTTTGAAACGACATGATTGTGGAAGCTGACCAAACGTCGGTCGCAATGAATGCAAAGAAATCTATTCGAAGTTGATGTGGTGATATAGGATTGTCAAGGTCCTCGATTCATAAAATCTTAAGGTATGAATTAAAAATGAAGTCATTTCACTTTTGTTCCCACCTAGGAATAACCCAAGACAATGCGAGAAAAAACAATGTGTGCCTGGTTCTTATTCTTGCGGCAGGTGAAACTGTGAGGATTTTCTACGGTCTGTTTGATTCAGTGATGAGGTTAATTTTTATATGATCGGGAATGTCAATTCAAGGAAATGCATGCACTGGGCGACAGAAAACCAGATGATATATAATGTAATTGAAAGAGACCTGTGAGTAAACAAAGCAACAGCGTGGATAGCTTTAAGCGCTCAATGTGTCATCAGGCAGTTTTGGTTTTGCATTGAAAACACAAAGTGTCATTGCAGATAGCTATTTAAATGCGTTAAATCAGTTCTGGCGATCCTTGTAAAGGTTCTGCGATCATGAAGTAAGAGCTCAGCAGTGGTTGATGCAGACAGAGGCAGCCCCTCACATTGAAGGACATGTCTTATCCTGGCTAAAGGGGCAATTTGATGATCGTGTCATCAGTTGCGTCTCAGAGCATTCTTGATCTTGATGGATAATCTGCAAAAGGCTTAACACTATTAACAGCCCATCAAAGCAGGTGTCTGGATACAGTAGAGATGAAGGCAAAATTCACTGAATAAATAAAAAGTCTCTTAGAATGGGTGAGCGAGCCACAGTTAATGATCTCACTGGGAAGCGAGTTCTAGTCCAGAAGAGTTTGTGTGGGAAGAAACTGCGTCTGTATGTGTCTGTTCTTGCATGTGGGGTGATAAATTTTTGTTTGCGATGACTTCGTGTGCGATATCATTGTGACTGTTGTGCATAATAAGTCGGCATTTTGACAGCTGCATGGTTATCGTTGATTATTCTGTGCATTTGGATGAGACGTGCCTGCTTTTTTCTCATTTCCAATGATCTCCATCCAAGGCCTTTGATAGCTTGAGTCACGCAGCCTGTCTCTCTGGATCGCCAGTTGGTGACAAAACGTGCCGCCTTTCTTTGGACGCTTTCTAATGCAGAGATATGTTTTTCAAACGCGGGTCCCATTCTGCACTTGGGTATTCCAAGCTAGGTCGCATTAATGCTTTGTAGGCTTGTGCTTTTACGCTTTGTTGACATTGGTGAAGGTTGCGTTTGATGAAACCAAGAGATCTATTTGGTTTCCTTGTTGTTTTTTGGCGGTCATCTAGTCTGTGACACCCTGTCTGTAGTCCATACAGTCTTATACAGCCTCAAAGAATTTACAGTTGGAATTATTTGACCTGCCAGCAAATTTTGACTTGCAGAAGTCAGTTTTTCTTTTGGATCTTTATGGGTCTTTGCGAGATACAGATTCACTCCACTTTTAAAGAATTTTGCAGCCTGTCATTATTTGGATTAACATACACATGGTATGCGAGCAAGCATTTGAAAATAAACAAATAAATCCAAAAACATGTAATCTTGACTGACTAAAATTTGAATGCACTAATGAGAATTTTAACCAGCCAGCTTCTTCCACAATTTAAGAACATTGTCCAAAATTGCGAACAGCTACATACGTCTCATTGAGTAGAAAAATGTGTTCATATGAGATTATATGTAAGTAAAATTATTTCCTTCATAATATGATACTTGACTAAATGTTCCTTGACAAATTAATTATTATCAACTTTTCAGGTTGTATTCTGAATGTAGTTTACATGTGAAGTGTTAAGTGAGCTCTTTGTCAATGAAGACTTTGACAAAACAAAATAAAGCAATATCAAGTTATCATATTTTATTCATCATCTTTCATTTTTTTATAAATTATTTGTAACACTAGACATGTAGTACGTGCACGAGAGAAACATTTATCGCGAACTATAAATCGCTGGCGCGATATCGCTTTACCAGCGTCCATAAAGCCTCAGCCAAGTTCATGCAGGGTACTGCGTATTATCTACTATGCCTACAACAACGTAACCCAAGGCTTTGATAATTACATCACGTAGATCTAGACATTTTTATTGTGATTAACTCTCGGTTGCATTCTCTCCCTTGAAAATGTCCTTTGCACTTTGACCCTGAAATTGGAGAGTAGCGTTCAAACGACGCCTAATCGGCGTAATCGCTGGCGACCATTGGCCTATAACACAGAGATTAAGGGCGGCCACAGAGAGGATTCCTACGTTTTCCTATTCCTATATGTTCCTCACCTCGTGTGCGCTTCCCGGCGCCTCTTTTCAGATGGCTGTATATAGAGAAAGCTTCTTCCCGCTCTTCTTCGCTTGCTTTGACCCACAAACTGACTGACCATGTTGTGTGTCATGTGCGCCTAGTTTCATAACACACCCGATGGCATTGTAATTGGGTTTGTTTATATTTGTATATTGAACTAGATAGGTTTTAAAAAATAAAAAATGTTATGATTGGAGAATATTGAATTCTGCCTCGGATCTTACATTAATTTTGGGCCCCTGATTTAAAAAATGCCATCAGATTATGAGTGCGGTTAATCCCTTAGAAGATATTGACCATGGAAATAATCTTCAATTAGGCCCAGTATCCGATGTTCATGCGACGACGTATGCTTTGATAAGTTTTCTACTGTATATCACGAGACAAACATGAACACAATTTATGCTTTGGACGGCGCTGCGAGGAAAAGGCTTTCTTTCTGAAGATCCTACGCTTTCCTTTTCCTATACGTTCCTCACCTCGTGTGCGCTTCCCGGGGCCTCTTTTCAGATGGCTGTTCATAGGCCCAGTGACGTCAGATATCTGATGATCATGCGACGACGGGTGATCACATTTCACGACGGTACGACAAAGCGTCCGTAGGAATTATCATTTCATTCTTTCGAAAAAAGCTTCGCTTTCGTAGGGCGGCCACAGAGAGAAGGCTTTTTTCCTCGCGGCGCTGGTCAAAGCATAAATTGTGTTCATATTTGTCTCTTGATACACACGTAGAAAACTTATCAAAGCATAATATCTTCAAAGGGATTAACCGCACTCAAAATCTGATGGCATTTTTGGTTTCAGGGGCCCACAATTAATGTATGATACGAGCAGAATTCCATATTCTTCAATAATAACAATTATTAAGAAAAAAAAAATATATAGAGAATCTAGTTCAATATATAAATATAAACAAAACAGTATACACATGGCGCACATGACACAAAACAAGGTCAGTCAGTTTGTGGGTCAAAGCAAGCAGAGCGGAAAGAAGCCTTCTCTATGAACAGCCATCTGAAATTAGGCGCCGGGAAGATCACACGAGGTGAGGCACATAATAATATATGAATAGGAAAGCGTAGGAATCCTCTCTGTGGCCGCCCGTACGCTGTTGTAGGCTTTGATAAGTTTTCTACGTGTGTATCAAGAGACAAATATGAACACAATTTATGCTTTGGACGGCGCCGCGGGAAAAAAAGCTTTCCCCCTGTGGCCGCCCTGATGCATCAAGAGAAGAAGCTCATCTAGATCTAGTTATGACGTAATTTTTGAATGCCTCCGGGGTAAAGAACGCACGACCTCTCTTGCAATCCTTCTTTCTATCCACGACTCCGCTCTCGCAACATCTAAGACAGCCCCAAGGAAAGTTCTAACTGTGAATCTAGAATCTAGATCTAGAAATCTAGATCTATATGAGATCTAGATATATATCTGGTATACTAAATAATTGTTGATATTGATCTATGATCTAAACATTGGATCTAGAATCTAGAGAGATACGATCAATCGCTAGATTAGTTGTGGTTTCTTTTCAGTTGAGATAATACAGGTGACCCGGCACTCAAAATGTCATTAGAGGGAAAGGTGGGTTTTAATAACTATTTAAAAATTCGAATCTATAGTCAATGTAGATCTAGATCTATATCTATATCTAGATCTACCCCTAGTGACACGGTATCCCAGTGTTACAGTGCAATAAAATCTAATGTTGAAACACCATCCCTTTTATTCGAAAAGTGGCTGATTTCAAAAAGTTCTATTCCATGTCTAAACTAAAACATTTCCATAAAACTAGTCTAGTCTAGATCTAGATCTAGATCTAGATCTACATCTACATCTAGATCTAGATAGATCTAGATCTAGGCTCATCAGAAATCGAGCTGAAACTAGGCTGTCACTGAGATACCGTGTCACTTGGAGTACTTTGACTAGATCTTCTATTGCATATTTACGAATTGATTCTAGATTTATGTAGTGATGGTATATAGACTTTGGTCGCCTTGGACAGGTGACTGCAATGAAGCAGTTAAAAGTATCCAGGCAATAAAATGGATGTCATGGAGTAGTGAGGTCTGCTCTAGATCTATGTGTCACGGGGCCGTTGTTTCACAAGGCCTTTGTGTCACATTTTAAATGCAATGTGGTGCTAGATTCTAGATCTATCCATTTATGTTTTTTATTTCAGGGTTAATTTTTTTATAGCGCCAGTTGCGACCGATACAATGCTCAGATATAATAAAAAGTGATGTTTTAAATCATGAAAGCCATTTTTGTCTCAAATACAATCCTCTTATATATGATAAAATATCTTTAAAAATTTATTTAAAAGCGCCTACAATGTGTGATGTGTGTTTAAGTGTGAGGCTAAGTTTGTCTATTGTCTGCTTCGAACAACTATCACAAGATAGATGTTCGAAGAGTACGTGTTTGTGTGTATTATATGAGTGTGTAAGGTAAGAGAAAACGAAAGAGAGAGAGAGAGTTTCATTCGGTGCTTGGCAAAGATGGAGGGTAAAATTTACAACCCCTCACATGCTACTTCTCATTTAATTAGAGCAAAGTTGTTTTATAGTTTCAACAATGGAAAGCACCGTAATACCTTTTCATGTTTATAATTTTTACTGACCTGCCAAGCAATCTAATGTAAGTAATACTAATTTGGAATTTGAAGCAGTCTGATTTCACTTCAATAGAGTCTAGATCTATCTACATCTAGATTTTGGATCGATTGAATCATTGTGACTTAATTTTCTATCTCCAAAACGTCGCTACCATAGAGTCAGTTATTATCTTATTTTTTTGTAAGGTTTTCTATAGGCCTATTTTATTTTGTTGGGTCTATTTTGGGTGTATAATAAAATATATTGTTTTAGATCTTGATTCTTAGATTCTCCTCTCTGCTTTCTGTTATGATTTGTAACTGAATGAGAAGTTCAAAGTGATGAGAGATAGTTTTACGCCTCTACTAGGCTACTTTCTTCAACAAAAGAGCTCCTACTCACTCGGTCGCAATTGTCTCTTCCATTTTGTTTTATTTCAGGTTATTTCTTGCCAAGCTGCTGTTGCCTGGGAACCAAAGAAACCTTTAGTTATTGAAACTGTTGAAGTTGCTCCCCCAAGAGCAGGAGAAGTTCGCATTAAAGTAAATTTTATTTACAATAAACTGCCTTTTGAAAAGTTTTTGAAGACCGTTAACCGGTTTCTATATATATCCTGTAAACTGAAGTAAATTAAAACAAAGTATATGGTCCTAAAAGAGATACACAAATACGATTTTGTTTGAATGTGATTTTAACAATTCCTGATTTAATTAGTTGGAGAATACAATATTTTTTAACAGGACAGGTGAGATAATTTCCTCTCGTATTCCTTTTTAGTACATATGTATCAAAGAAAGGTCAGTAAATGACTGACTATTACTTAAATCTTAATCCTAAAAATGTTATTTTCATTTTTCTTTAAAATTAAATTAGTCTACCAGAGTAGCCATATAGAAGCTAGCCATTTATGTGTTTATCCAGGTTATTGTTCTGATCCATGAATTGGTTATTTATATGTATGATTTTCGACTCCTCCAATTTGTTCTAGATTTTAGCTTCTGGGGTTTGTCACACTGATGCCTTCACCTTAAGCGGACAAGATTCTGAGGGACGATTTCCGGTGATTCTTGGACATGAAGGAGGCGGTATTGTTGAGAGTGTTGGTGAAGGGGTCAAATCGGTTGCACCCGGTAAGAGAAATTATTTTGTATGAAACAGTCTCACCAGACGAGGATTTTCCTCTGTGTGGTCATTAACCTTCGATCTGTATAGCATATGGCGGAAAACAGATAGAACCTGAGACAGTTTACTTCAAATGGTCAATTTTCATGATTTTTCAAATTGATGGGA
>JASKDV010084010.1:0-15033 GCA_032466395.1 Aegires albopunctatus | reverse complement strand
ACATCTGATAGACTCAGCAGAGATTGTCTGTTCTTTCAACACATTAGAGAGACTTGTGGTTTGATATAGACAATGGGGTGTCATTAACCGTGTTAGTAGATCTAGTTTACAATCAAATGAGTTTCAATGTGTGAGATTTAAAAAAAATTTTTATCATTGCTTTGCCCGATAGACCGGGTTATAAAGCGAATTTTCGTCTGAGGACGGCTTATAAGAGGGGTGTTTTTGATAGGAAATATTCTGTTTCATTAAAATGGCGGGTTATTAGACGACGTGGGCTAATAGAAGGTGGGTTATAAGCCGAAGACTACTGTATAACCATTTGAACCATGAATTGCTTCACTCTGAAGAGCACTATCATATAATAGTGAAGAAACAATGAAAGTGGCATATATCATCACTTTTCATCAAATTAAAGATAATGTATCCTACCCTGTTGGTAAGCAGAGGAAACTTAATCTCATTCTAAGGTATGACATGATGGTTGAATCCAAACTTCAGATGGCCGGTACTCATTTCCATAGATAGCACTGTGGAATTTATCTTAGGGTAACATAATGCAACCCAAGCTTTTACTACGTGTATAAGTTATAACCATTTCAACTGTGAATTGCATCATACCAACCATCCTAATGCCTGTATATTGTTAATTATCTATTTGATACGTTACTAGTAGAATAAAGGGTATATGTATTATCATAACTTTTTCAGACCCATCAGAGTGTATTGTACATTGTATATTTTTCCTCTTCATTTTCTTATCTTTTTTTTTCCACCTTTACAGGTCCAAATAGCATATCTTTATTAACTCCAGATGTACTCAATTTTTTGATTGATCATCTAGTAAGTCAACCTTTGTTTTCTTTTAGATATGAACCATGTTTATGCTCCTGGGAGCTATAACAGAAGATATTTTTCCAACCAATGTTTGCCACAACTGACCTTTGTGTACAAGGAAACTAAAATGCTTTAAGCTTAAGATTTTACATTCAAATTGGTCATGGTTTCTTAGCAATATCTTTTATCAGTCAAACCAACAGAAACAGACAGGGCTAACACACAGCAACAAGTATTTTGGTATAATGCTTAACCTTGCAACTGTGATCACATCACTTAACAAATCAATGATATAAACCTATTAAAGTGTATTTGTGAAGGGTTTAAATTTGCCTCATTTTAATAATCACATTTAAACAATAGCTCTTTTCTTTGCCTTCTTAAAACTTGATTTTATTCCTATACCTTTGGCATTGATTTTATATTTGGATCTTTCCACTTTCTTTGTGTTTGGTTTTTTTAGTATTTTTGCCTTTAAATGGCCACATTTCTGTCTTGGTATTAATCTGGTTATCAACACAAGACAAAAATTCTGATGGCCTTTGACACAATTAATTTCTTGAAATAATGCAAACATGAGATGCATAATGCTATTATACTCTCTCTGGCTGCAAGAATAGCTTTGGTCAAAGGCAGCCTTACTAATCCAATGGCAAGCCTTGTAGAGAACTTAACTGCTTGCTCCAAAGGATACCATACTCAATGTGAAATCATGTTCCTTCAAGTTCAAGGGAAATAATTTTTAATTACAAAGCTGTTAAATATATATTGCAGTAGTCTTGCCTTATTCTATCTCATGGTTAGATGACTTTTATAGAAAATGATCATAAACTTAAGTCAAAATAGACATGTACGGGGTGTGCAGAAAAATAAATTGGGCAGGTTTTTTTTATTACTACGGTAAGAGTTAATGTAATACAATTTTGACAGACATAAATTAATTTTAAGGGAATATGTTATTAAAATCATAAAAGTTGAATGGAAATTTAAACAGTCATGGCCATTTAAAACTGTATCAAATTCACCATTGAGCAAAAATTGCAACTTTTCAAATTGGCATATGCATTTTCAACAAACATGTGTATGGTAAAACCTACTAGAGTTTATCATGAGCAGACAAAGAAAATTCTCTGTCTTAGACCAGAAAAGACGTTATGTCAACAGTCATCCAAATTTAGAATTCAAAATATAAATACAATCAATAAAATTTCAACCTATTGAACGACAGCATCAATCCTAAATATAAAACCGTTAATATTTATAGAGTATTTTAGAATTTCCTGCCTAATATAATGAGTATATATTGATACCTGTAAATGTTTTCAAATGCACAAGAACTTCAGTATAAGATACCCATAATACAATGATAGTTTGAGGCACGAGGCCTTTGCTTCTCACGCCTTTGTTGTCATCACACTGAGGCCGTGAATTGCATAAATAAACCAAGAGGCATCGAAGCGGAGAATTAATTTACAATAGCAGCCATTGGTTAGCTAGTTTGCGGGTATTGTACTGTGCGTTACAATTAAGTTCCCACTTTAGAAATCGTTATATACCACAATAGTGGAAAATTGTTTTATTTCCTGCCTTTCTTAAAATTATTGAAAAGTATTCAGATCTTCATAGATTATTTTTTACAACACGTACTATAGTCAAAAATTAACCCTACAAAATAAGGCGATGTTTGTTTGCCTTCTTCCTGTCTTGTGCACCATTCAGTCGGCATTCAATTTGACTCTCTTTCATTTGACAATGGTTCCTAGGTCTCGATGACATTTTAAAATTATTTTTAGATCTGTAAAGCATTGCTTGATATGAATTATTCTCCTCAATGCTTTCTCACAGCCATGCCAAAACTTTTCACCAAGCCATTGGCAGGCATATTGCTGGTGCCTCATCAGCAGCAATTGCTTTACAGTTCAATTGTTCAAAGAGAGCTGTAAACAAGTTGATTTAAATGTATCGTGACCCTGGCGATGTTGCTGATATTCCAGGATGTGGCGGCAAAAGATAGATGTCGGCAAGAGGATTGTGAAATCATTCGTGCCACACTGACGCACTCCATTTTGCGCAGTGAGAGAGACATCATAAGATTGAAACATTTCAATGCCAACAGTCAGTCGACGGCTAAAGGCAAATGGATTGAAATGTTGTCTGCCTTACGTTGGAATCCTGCTGACAGAGGCACATTTTGCTCATTGGTTGGAATGGGCAGAGAGACATTCTAGACATTTGGTATCAGTCTCAACCAGACCCAGTACTCTTCTCTGATGAGTGTCAGTTCAAGCTGTCCTTTTTGGTTGTAAGGGTTCGCATTTGGCAGAGAGAGGGACAGATTTTAATTGCCAATGTATCAGTATCACAGAGACTCTTCAATGTGGAGGTGGATCTGTGATAATTTGGGCAGGAATCAGTTCTAATCACCAAACAGATCTAGTCTTCTAGGCACAGTTTTTGCTAGGTTACATCAACACAATCCTAAGACCACACCTTTTGCTATTGTTTATGGCTCGCAAAGATGTTGCCACCTACCAACGCCACAATGCCAGGCCTCATGTTGGAGAGAGTTACCACAGAATTCTTGGAAGAACAGAATATTAAAACTGTATTAGCCTGCAATGTCGCCTGATGTGTCTCCCATTGAGCATTTATGGGATGAACTTGGGAGACGTGTCAGCAAATGTAATGATGTAAGGACCCTTGGTCAACTTCGACATGCTTTGACTGAGGAGTATGCTGCCATACCTCAACAATGAATTACCAACCTCACACACTCTATAAGAAGTCAGGTACAAGCATGTAGAGAGGCAGCTGGGTGCCATACAAAATGTTGAATAAAATTATCAAAAACCTTTATATTGTGTGTTGAATTTGTTCCCATTTGAAATTCAGCATTTACCTTATTACGATGTTGAAGTGTCAAAATTTCACTCGTCTTTGTATTTCGTTGATTACTCTTTTTTGAGACGTTTTATCCATTTGGTGTTTATATTACATGCTGCCAACTAAATTCCCCTTCATTTGGTAACATTTCGGTTCAAACTGACTTTACCGTTTCTGGCTTATTTGCCATTAACAAGTGGAAACTTTATTGTGATGCTCAGTATATATTACATAACACTCGTTTGTGTCATAAAATACTCATATTTGCCTCATTGATGACTCATTATTATAAACTTAACCAGGCAGATCTACTCTTTATTCAATTGGATGATTTCCCTTTAAATTTTAGGCTTCATTGAACCTTATCTACAACTTGTTCATTGTGTGACCGTGATTTCATTGTATTTCCCTTCATTGTAAACTAATTTCATTTCTTTGGGGATATTTTATATGTCCTCCTTGGAATAAAATGGGACAGATTTAAAGTTATTAAAAAACTTTTATGTCTTTACTTGTAAATTTTATTCCACTCTTTCCCAAAGGATCCCAAAAACCATCCTGTTGTCATTCTCCACTCAATGGTGGCTTTGGAAAAATTTGCTCAAACCAGTAAGTCTTTGTTTGGACTTTCAGTCTTTCATGACTTCATGATAATCATTAGCATCATCATCTCTTCTTTTTTTTTTAAAATTCTTATTATTATCATATTTTATCATTATTTTCATTATTTGTTGTTTCTTATTTGATGCTTTTTGAAGCTCTCTCAGTTACATAAAAATTCGATTTTATATTTAAAAATATGAATATTCCTTCACATGCCAAGAACTTGGAAGAAATATTAGATTAAAACATATAAGTGAAAGGCTTCATCCCCATCTTTGAATATTTATTTTAGGATAAAGAGAACAGCTCAGCTTTTATATCAATTTCATTTCCCATCTCAGTATTAATGTTTTGAAGAAGCACACTTAAAAGCTTCAGATATTCTTCATTTAAGAATATTTTGTGAGTTGTCTTTTCTAATTTTGATGCTGTTTTTAAGATGTTCTTTGTTTTATCTCTTGTAATACAGATTACTTTCTAATTATTCAAAATTTGTTCTCAATCTTGTTTTCAATATGAAAAAAAAATAAGATTACCTAAAGCATATCCTCACAATAGTTTATAATGATAATAACTTTTTGTTCTTTTTTCTTATTCTTGTTTTGGTCTGTTTTATGCTTTTGGTTTTCAGTTTTGTATATGCTATACATTAAAATACAACTTAATTAAAGTAACTCTAGCATCATCAAGACTGTACAACACGACAGCTGAATAGACATATAAGAACAAATGGGGCTTAAAAAATTAAAATTGCTTTTGCATTTTCTTTACACCCTCACCTCCCATTAGATCACTACAACATTTTATACCTACACTCTTAAAATTTGCAGGTGAAAATAAGCTGACCATTTCACATAAACTGCAGCAGATGAAGTACCACCCTATGTCTGTCTTAGAGGATTGGTATTGCCGAGATGACACAAATTCACCATTTTGTTTCAGCAAGAGAGAAGTGGGATTCTGTGCAGGATGGTGCCTTGATAATTTATGTAAGCTTTTTGATGATAAATCCAAGATTTATTATAGATTTCTGTAAGAATAAATAAGGATGTATTTCCATATTCTCTTAAATCTCTCTGAGAAAATCAATTACTCATCTTCTTTTGTAACAACTTTAATGTGGTAAAATGAAATGCAACATTTTTTAGAAAGGTATAAATAGCTTTTATCATGATTATTATTAATTGATCCCTTAAATGATATTTAGTTTATGCCTTGTTCTTTTTTACTTTTTTTGCATGTGCTGAAATTCCAGTCCTGAAAGAGGTAAGTCTTAAGTTAGTCTTCATGGTGAGAAATACTTCTTGAAAGATTTAGAATTAATCCTGGTTTATTCTGTTTTAATGTCTCAGATCATATTCACATTGTTTATCTAAACAATTAATCAGAAACTCTATAGCTTGACAATTTTATTGTAAATTTCAAATTTTTAAGGGTTTCATGAAATAATACATAATGTTACAGAAGCCAAAATTTCACATTGCAAACATTGCCTCTTGTTTATTCATATATAGGAACGAGTAGAGATGAAATTTCAGTCCAGTATTTTGCACAAGATCAATTTTTCTCATTTAAGTATGAGATGTTATGGAAAAGTATGGGTCTGTGACAAATAAATGGATCATCTTGATATGGCCTCAGGATTTTAAATCATTGTATTATCATATAATGTTTTATTTCTTATTGTTGTTTGTACTTTTTTTCTCTCCTAGAACAGCAATAAGAATAACACAATTATATCCCTCTGTCTCTTTGCAGGGTCGCCCTTTTTCTTATCAGCAGCTGGACAAATCAGACATAAATGTCATGTTGAATAGTAATGATGTCAGTGAATATCTAAAAATATCTGCTGATGGATTGGAGGTTTGTTTTAACAACTTACTTTTTTATTTAACATCTACTTACTGCCCTTGAACGCCATCCACTGCTTTCTATTGTTTGCAAGCCTCAAAAGCGATGTCCAGGAATGCCCCCAATCTTTGATTTTGGTTCCACTGTCTCTGCCAGGTCTTCTTGGGACTGCCACTTCTCCCTTTTCCCTCTGGTGTCAAGTGTAGAGCGACGCTATGGATAGAGTTGGACTGTACCCTTAGGACATGTTTAATCCATCTCCTTCTCCTTCTAGTGATCAGAGTATCGGTACTCTCCCAATGGGAGTGGATTAAGCCCCACTCCTTGTTATTACTCATTTCATTGCCTTATATATTACTGCTACCTGCTACCTTATTACATTGGGCAATAGAGATATTATTAGGTCTAAAGATTTGAGGGAGAATGATGCCTCGTTAATGATGCAACAATAAATTCCTCATTTTGGCATTTCCAAAAAGGAGGGACGATACATAGTGTGTGAACAGATACGAAAGGTGCTAATCAAGGCAACAACAAACCAGTACAATTTCCATGCAGCTTGCCCATGAAAATATTATTTCATTGAAGGTTTTGAGCAAAAGTAGTTCTGTTCACATTGAAATTTAACAATAACATTATAGAAGAGAGCCTTGATATGAAAAAAAGAGGTTGTAAAAATACTTTAAATGAAATAATGTCCCTAAAATGGTCTGTTGCATCCGATGTTACAGTGAAACCTGTTTCATTCAAATTCTTTGGGATATGGTGATAACTACGAATTATCCGAGTTTTTATACAGTATCGCCTGAGTGCCTGTTAGTCAGGAAGAGATCAATTATCAGTTGCATCATAAGTACGCATGCAATGTTTTGCGTTTTCCAATAAAATTGTCAGCCTCTCCTATGATTTCTAAATTCGTTTTTAGCGGGAAAATCTTTTTAGAAATCATATAGAATCTTTGTGTTTGTTGATGGCCATGGCTTAGAATTGATGTGCATTTCATAAAAATTGGAGGCATATGCACATACGCATGCAAACTCATTTCGGTCGCAAAATCAAAGATTTTGTATGCCTCCTCTCAATGACTTTGCTAATTTTGAAATCCTCCTACATTTACACCACATGCATCCCTTATTGAAAAGATCAATATCCCCTTGGTCTACTGTCAGACAGAGATCATTATGTTGTGCCAGGTGAGATTTGATTGCATTGTCCAATGTACATAGATAGACTTGGACATGTTGTTTTCTGAACCGGCTTGGGTCAATGAACATGCCTGCTGAAGTCCAGGTGATTGCCCCGCCTCCTTGGCTACTTCGGTGATGAGATTATTGATACTATAGGGAAAAAGTATGTTGTAAAAATGTTTTTTAATGAAATAATTTCCCCAAAACAGTCTATTGTATTCAAAAGTACGTTTTAGCCGAGTACATTGTAGACCAGGTGATTTATGAAGAAGTGTGTGTCCTCTTTAAGAATGTTGCAACATTGGTGCATTTGCGGCCTATGTTTGAGCTGATTAGATCATTAATGCATGGTATCTTGTCAGTGTAGTAGGGTGGCTTTAGTAATTATTCTATCTGTTCTTCTTTCTTTATCTTTAACATGACAATTTCCTCTCCAGACCTTTCCACCATTTGATTTTAATTTTGCCTTACTTGAATGCTTTTTTGTTGTTCTCAAAATAGATTTTTTATTTTTAAAGACCAAGTAAATAATTATTTGTTTTATATTATAATCTTGATGTGAACTGGCAGTATATTTTTAGAACTTTATTATCAGTTTTTCTAGTCTGAGCAGCCTGTATTTTTGTTAGTATAAGTTGGGCCATACAGTACCATATCATTTCAATTGCATTTATCCTTTTCTTGCTGGTTTTAGATTATAATTAGGGTGCCTCTAAGTTAAACTGGAGAATAGAAATGATGCATTAAATATCTTTTGGTTTCTGTAACTTGAATCCTTTTGATTCACTTTTAACAAGGATGGATGGTGGTAAATGAAATGTTTTAATAGAGAAAATTAAGATATATAAATAAACTTCACACCTCACCATTTCTCTCTCCAGGCCAGATGTGATGCCTCATCCTTTGAAAGTGTTCGCTGCACTTTCCAGGTAGATTCAGGGGTGTGGTACTACGAGGTGACCATTGTCACTGATGGTGTTATGCAGATTGGATGGGCCACCAAGGATAGTAAATTTTTAAATCATGTAAGTCCTGTCATGCTGGACATTCAGTGGTTGTTACTAACAAGAATTTAATGTGTTCTCTTACTGTTACCATACAAAATAAGGGTTTTGTATGGACATTATTTTGGTTGTAAATCCCATTTTCTATTGAATAGCTATCCGATTTATAGTATTGTTAAGATTATTCCGATTGATTTTAAGAAAACTTATAAAGAAAGGGGAAATCTTTTATGTATTATTGGAGAAGGCAAAGAATTTAAGTGGTGACATTAATGAATTGAGGCAATGAGAATAGTAATGTGTATGATTTTATTGTCTACAATTGGCACACTGTCATATTAATATATTTTTTTTTTAGAATTTATAAAAAAAATACATTTATGTTGATCATCTATCTTGTTCTGATTGTTGCATAATGAGATGAAAGGTCTTACATAAAGTCTAGAAGCTTCCTGTCACTGTCAGTCTATAACTTTAACTAGAAATATAAAATATATATTTTTAATTAAAATAGTACTATCCATTCCGTTCAATTTATAATCATTAAATCAAAATTTACCTCTATTTTTTACATTGTTCTCATCCTTAACTGCTTTTTATTTTAGACAGTTTCATTTTTATCATTCTGAGTGCTCAAATTTAATCTAGAGCTAAATTAATCAAATCCCTTAACCCTTTCAGTGGCAACCTTTCCGTTCTATCAAATTTTTATACAGAAATGTTACACAGATAAACCATGCACACTGTGTTTCTTTGATGTTCTTTTGATCTCTAACTTATTATACTGAATAGCCAATTTTAGCTATTACCTAGCCACGCCCTTGCGCTACATTGGCTTAAAATCAAGCCTTCTTCAATTTTGATTCTTTTGTTTCCACTATAATTTGTGATTTTTTTTTTCTTAACACAAAAACATTATTTCCCGTCCGATTTTCATGGAATTAGATGATTATCTTTATTATCTTCCATAGAAGCTATCTAGACATGTGAAAAGAAGTTTGGAAATAATTTGCATTGACAGTAACACCGCATCAAAGATGTGACTTTCAGGATAAAGACTTGTAGGTAGCCCCCCTAAAGAACCAGCGTAACCGACGTCCAGATGTTACTTTCAAAGATTAAGTACCGGCAATTCCAGCGCCGTGATTGGCTGCTCATAATCTCATTAGTAATGCTATCCAAAATTTCAGTGCCACAAGCCTGTATCTGCAAGTTTCAAGTTAGGCGGATTTGGGTGGCTTGCCTTCGAAAAGGTTAATTCAAGGCATTTGTTTGAAAGTTAAAGGAAGGTGTAAGGGAATCAGTAGAGATGGATGATTATTCATTCCTGTTGCACCACAATCCACCCCAATCTCTTTCCCCTACCTACTTTTTGAATTTATTATAACAGGCCTTACAGGGACAAGATGGTGATTCTGATTTGCAAGCTGAGTTTAGTAGAAAGTTTAAAAAAAATTCAATTGATTTTACGGGAGTTATGAATTTTTATTATTTATGTTTTCACTGTATTCTTGAGCTCGATGTGACTAGATTTTTTTTATTTGACTTTACTGACAATTTTATTGATATACTGTACATGTTCAGGATGGCTGTGGTATTGGTGATGATGAGTATTCCATAGCTTATGATGGTTGTCGCCAGCTGATTTGGTATCGTGCACACTGCGAGCTTCATACACATCCATATTGGAAACCAGGTCAGTGTCTTTTTTATTTATTATTACAAGATGAAGCTCATAGACTGGGAAGATGAAAATAAGCCCTAGCCTTGACTCAAAAAATATAGTTAGAAACTTTAGTGAAAACACAAATTTTTTTAAATTGTGCCACATCACCATATCAATCTCCCAACCAAAAATTGAATGAGAGTATTGACACAGATGCCCTTACCACTTCCTCTCATGCACAACTAGATTCATAACTCATCACATTGCGTTGTCATACACATCCAGAGCCATGGAGGAGATGTTGCTGCTTTTGGCTGGCTCTCTGTTTTAGCTTCAGTTAATGCTGTTTATTTGATGAATTATAGATGAAATAGGTTCACTCGTTATGATGGAGTCTTAGTCTAGATTTTGATCTAATTGCATACATTGTGAATGGGACTGGCCTGGGCAGATTGACCAAACACATTACAAAGTCTGATTGTAGAGAATGTTGGATAGATTTGGTGGGAACAATACAAAAAAGTACAAAAAGAAAAAGTATTCTACAAATTCTCTTTCTTTTGCTAAAAAGGGTCTATTCCTAGATAATAATAATACATAGTATCATAGATATCTATTTTATGGTAAAATATCAGAGCAATATGTGGTTTAATATTGTCTGTGGACATGATTTAAAATAGCATATTTTTTAAAATCATATACTTATATTTTACTGATGCTGTCCATATGTCCAAAGAGCCCTTACTCTTTAATTAATTGCCAAGCATCTCTGTCTAGTGTCCTGACATCACTGCTGTTGTTGAGTTTATTTCCATTATCTTGGCCTCTTGCATTATAATAGTTCTCTTAAGCGTCTCTTTGGTTCTCTTACCAGACTTTCTCCCTGTCAAGAGCATGTTTGGTGATTCTGGTGTTGAGTCCTCTGCAAAGGTGGCCCATGTATTTCTATCTCCTTTTTCTAATCACTTTGACAGCTGTGCCTGACCAGATATAAAGTAGAGATCCTTTATTTCTTCTGTTATCCTGAACTCACTCCATTTTATGGCCATGATCTTTCTCAGGCACTTATTTTCGAATAATACCAGCTTAATCATATAGTAGTAGAGATATATTATTTCGTATCACATCCTTCTAAATATCATCTTCCAATAGGTTATGTTGTCATGTTTGTTTGCTTTTTTTCTTATTTGCACACCTTTAAGACTCCATATTTGTTCAACAGTTGATAGTTATCAGCATTTCTAAATCATTCCTAATTATTGAGACTAACTTATTCCAATCTTTGGATTTATATACTGGGGAACATAAAATAAAACAGTCCCTCTGTCCCTCTTCTTCCCACCCCCCTCCTAAAATAAAACCAACAAAAAGAGAGAAAAAACAACCCAGAACCTTCAACTTTTGTTTTTGAATGCAAGACATCTTATAAAATTTAACTAAGGTTATGTTGAGGCAAAGATCTACCTTTGTAAAATGTCACCATGTTTTGTTGACATATATGAAAAAGTTGTTAAAGATCAATTAATGAATATGTTCAAATGCATTGTGATTTGTTTACAGTAATCATGAATTATATATAGCAATTAATTTGCAATATCTACTAAAGCAAATAACCCAGGCAAATTTTTATGCAATTTAAAATTTTACAATTTTCATAGTAGAATCAGACGCATTCATTTTGAAGTACCAATAATATAAAATTCAAGAGTTATAGGTTAGGATAGTTTTCTCAATTTTCTTTATTCTTTTTTTGCTTGTTTATTTATGATTCCTCATCATGGGATATGGTATCTGCATAGCTTTGTTACTGAACTTCTAGTTTTCTGGGGTTGAGCTGTATGCTCCTCAGGAAGTGGAGAAGTACATGATTGAACTGGCTGCCAGGAGAGGGGAATGGATCAAGAATCCGCTCCTTATCACATGTTCACACAATAAACCCATTTATATCCTTATCTTTACTGTAAGCTTTTGCTTTACTTATATGGAGGCTAAAACAGTTCTGCTTAAACTATTTATAATCTTTTGATTCTTTAGACATGTATTTTGATCGCTTAGATGTACTACATGTTTAGGAGTGGTTGCTCTTTTTTATTTTATTATATTTTTTTTTTAGGCAAGTTTCAATCATTGTGGCTTAGTATATTAGTCTGAGGTAAGACCATCAGTGTTTTGAATCCTGATGGAAATTAGCCATGGCAAAGGCTATTAACACAATTCTCCTCAGTCCACCCATGGCTTTATTTAGTAACCAATGAACTATGGGTGAAATCTTTTGGGATAAACAGGCATCTTGTTCTGGATATGAATGGTTTGATTATACACATGATATTATTTGATGCAATGGTTATTTTTATGAGGAACATTATCTTAGAATTGTATTTATCATGGCACTGTTTGGAATCATGGGGAAAGCCCAAGGGCCCTGATGATCGATTGTCTCAAATAATATATTATCTTTAGTTTTGTTTATTTGTTGTTACTAGTTAGTGCTGTTTTGACTGTCTGTAATAACATCTTAAGTTTTGTTTGTTCGTTCTGTTGCTTTTTGTATGATTTCGGTGTTGAACTATTATTTCGTTTTATGTACATGAGATCCATACGTTTTAGCGTCAAAACAAACAAAACAAAATTTAAAAAGCGCCATTTCAACCACCCGATCGTAAGTTTTGGCTGGTCCTCGTTATAGTCTGCCCTCCCTAATCCGGACCACTGTAATCTGGATCACTCCGTTATTCAAAGGATTTTCTGAGAACAGATTTTGTTCTATTTATTTCTTTGTATGCTAAACCGGAAATTCAAATTCCGAGTCTGGCCACCCCCCCCTATCCCCTATGTTGTCGCAAAAGCAAAGAAAAATAGAGATACCCTTTCAAATGAAAAGCGAGTTGGTGACGATAACCCGAAGATGACAAAAGCGGAGCTACAACATTTTGTAAAAGAGAATTTTGCCCTTGAAATGGGGAGATCAACAATCAGTGATATAACAAAAGCTAGGGATATGTGGCTGGCCATCAGTGATGACTAGACTGGAAAAAACAAAAACAACAAACAAACAAAAAGACAAAAGAAAAAAAATAAAGACACAAAAACAAAACAAAAAATAGAACAAAAATCTCTTAGTTAAGTTCTCTCATTGGTTTGGCCAGTGATGATGTATGTATGATGTGTATATATATTGAAGCCGGTGCCACTTCAAATGCACCCGATTTACATAACTTCACGTTTTGAGGCCCTCTCTCGTATGATTATGCAATAATTCTCTAATCCGGAAAATTATGTAATCCAAACAAATTGCCGAAGCCGGAGGTGTTCGAATTAGAGAGGGTAGACTGTATACTGTTACACTGTAAAGTTTCAACTTTCAACCTTGTTAGTTGTAGGGACAGTCCGATTCACGAAGTTCGATTTGTTACAATGTTTGATTGAACCCTAGTGTTATGACCCTTTTGACTTGTGCCGAAATTTTCTAAAATAAACGGTCGTCTCATGACTTATTGCGCACTGCGCACATGCCAACTACAATGTACTATTGAATCAACCAAAAAAAGTGTTCGCTTTAAATTTAAAATGAAAAAAATGGCGCACTCAGTAAATCCGATAGTCTTGCTCTTAGTTTAGTGTCGTTGACTCGTGGCGGTCATAAAGTTATATAGTACATGCTCGCGAGGGTGTCCCGATTCACGATGTGAATGGCCTCTTGGTTAGAGTTTATTGTCCTACTCATCATACTGGGATGGGAAGCGGGAAGGAAAGAAGGTGCGGAGTGAGTGACATTGGGAAAGCGTGATGAATTAGAATTTTAATTTCCATGTTTCCATTATCTATACCATAGAATTAGGTTTCTACAAATAATTATTTTAGGTTTAATTCGCTGCAGAGAGAGAGAGAGAGAGAGAGAGAGAGAGAGAGAGAGGGGGGGGGAGTGGGGGGATGGGGGAGACTATCGGCAAGGACGCCGTCTCGCTCCGTTGGCGGGAAACCGCAGAACCTCCCACCAGAAAAGGCTTTGCACTTTGCAAGGAAACTTATCTTAGCGTGGCTAGTGGCTAGTGCTATGGTTGCTGTCATGCTTTAACTTTATTAGACCTCGTGGTACAGCGTCCACACAGACCGGGTTGTTGTTTTTTTTTCTGGCCAGAAAATCAGAAAAAGGAGATACAAAAAAAACAAAACAAATAAGTAGCGGATGCACCAATCGCACAGCAGAGCTACGCAAGTCGTCGAATAATTAATATGTTACAATACATTATCTTTACGGTTTGTATCCACGCTGTGGACTCCAGGCCTTATGCTGCAGAATGTCAGCAGTCAGTCAGTCAATGAACGAGTGGCTCGCTATTTTACTATTAATATTATTCCCGCCAGAATTTTGGAGCGCGCGAGTCGTGTACACTCAACCTGTCAGTGGTCGTGTACTGTGTACTGAATGAAGGGCGTGGAGGATGTAATTAGTAGAAAGAAGAAAGAAACCGTCACTGCCCGTAAGCAGTTTTTATGTTATTAAATACATGTACATAATATGAAGTTAGGATAAGATTTAATAGATGCTTTTTGACATTTTACTTCGACTTATCGCATATTTGATTTGATTCTAAATCTTAAATTTTGATAGAGAACTTAACTTGATTTTTTTTTTCTCTACATGACTCAGTGGCTGTCGACTGATAGAAGTAACGTATAGTGTACGTTGATAAAGTTAATGGGGGGGGGGGGGGGGGATGAAAAGCCAAGCCACATAAATTCCAACATATAATCCCTCTTGTTCTATAAAATATGTATATTATATAGTGTTATGAATTATCTTTTTTTTAAAGGGAGAATAAGGGCATCTCTTTTTCCCATAGAGGAATAAAATGCATTAACTTAACAGAGGCTACAACTACAACTTTATAGTGCATAATATCATGTGTAGATTGTTCTCTGTCCACACACACTCAGAGAGAGAGAGAGAGAGAGAGAGAGAGAGAGAGAGAGAGAGAGAGAGAGAGAGAGAGAGAGAGAG
>JASKDV010083899.1:0-15035 GCA_032466395.1 Aegires albopunctatus | reverse complement strand
GAGAGAGAGAGAGAGAGAGAGAGAGAGACAGAGAGAGAGAGAGAGAGAGAGAGAGAGAGAGAGAGAGAGAGATAGAGCAAGAGAGGTGGGGTGGGAGAGATAAGCGAGGAAAAGAGAGAGATTGGTGAAGAGTAGGGGTAGAGGCGGGATTATACAAGATACAATATCACTCCTTGGCATCACCACAACGACTCTTTTGAACACAGAATGTAATAAATTCTCATTCCCTCATGTTATATTAGTACATAAACAATAAACTGTGATAATCAAAACATTAAGAATCTTGACACATGTCTTCTGAAATAACATCAAAGGAAGCACTACTTTCACTTTCATCATCATTATCTTGTAGGAGGCAAGTATCAGTGAGTAATTCTTTGGAATTGGCATCTCCAAAAGTTTCCTTAGCATCACTATCTTCTACACTTAGACAGGCCCCTTTGTCATAATCCATCTCTGTATCAAATCTTGGGGATGGTAGGCCCATGTCAGTGGTAAAGGCTAAGTGTCGTTGAGTTTTGCTGTCAAAATATCGTTTGGTAATCAAATCGCTGACTTCAAAATTAATAAACTCTATACTGGAACTCATCTGTATATTTGTAAAATCATCAACATCATCATCTGTTTCTTTAGATGCCACTTTTCTGTTTTTCTGATTATTCTCACACAAAATAGTCTTGCTGCATTTTTCAGATTTTGGTGACAATTCAGGGGAATTTCCATGCTTTAAAACAGTAGTAACAGGGGCAGAGCATAAATTTTCATCCTCTTTGCTTAAAACTTCAAAACTTTCCAATGATACAAGGGAATTAATTCTTGATAAAGTCAAATTGCTGTCGCTCATACTGCTGTCTTTGGATGTGGAAGTCTCCATTTTTGAAGATTCTCGACCAGATGGCGCTTTCTCCATTTCTAATGCTTTTGCTTGAGCATAGGAGCTTCTTCTACTTTGACATATAGCAATTCTGTCTTCATCCTCTAAACGCAGCAAATTTGAAATTGTGACAAGAGTTGAGTGTAAGATCTGAGACAGTTTATCAACAAGAGAAATTCTTTGAATATGTTCAATTTTAAATTCTCTATTTGCTGACTCTAATCTTTGGTTCCGAATGTTTAGATTCAAATCTGAAGGTGGGTGGCGACTAGAACGATTTTTGGTCAATGGTAAGATCTGATTTTCTTTCTCACTTTGACCTTCTTCAGCATATTCATCAAAGTCGTTCCTAGGAATGATAGTGGAAGAATCTGGAGCTTGCTGTTCCACAATACTGCTATTATCTTTGGGCTTCGTTTCATAAGTGGAAGTTCGAACCACTTTACCAGGTCGTTTTAAATTAAACATACTCATTTCTTTAGGCCTTTTGGAACCAACCACAACAGAGGGGCGTGAATTTTGTGGAATTCGTCTTGCTGTAGGTTGATGTAACTTTGGTGTCGATGAATCAGTGATATCCATTTCATGTATTGGTGAATGACGCTTGTTTCTAGATCGATGAACAAACGAGTTATGATTATAACCAAGTTTAGAAGTTTTTGAATGCAATCTGGGCGGGAAGGAAGACGGAAATTCCGAAGCTGATCTAGAAGAGGGTTTATTAAATTCTGATGTATTGGAAATATCAGGGAGGGAACGGGAAGTTGGCGAAGATTTTAAATATGGAATGGAGCTATATGAGAATGATGATGAAGTTGCTGATGGAAGGGACGTCATGGAGGAAGCTGATGGAAGCATGGAAGCAGATGGCCCTGGTTGGGTGGTCAAAGCTGACTGGTGTGAAGACGCTTGACCGGTATGGAGTAAGAACACACTTGTCTCACATTCGTCAGGCGTATTGGCCATACCAGATTTGGAGTGTTGGTTTCTCTGCATGTCTTGAATCTTTTCTGCATCTGATGGGAAGTTTAGAAAAGTGATATGTAATTGGTTTATTATTTGAAATTAACATTGAGAATTATACATACTGTATTTTTATATTGCAATTGTAATAATAAACTTTACTACTGTAGTTTAAAACATTCTCTCAGTCATGTTACTAACAATCATTATTCAGCAATGCTGTCATCATGGCTGAGATTCTTCACTCATACTCTACTATTAAAAGTACCTATGTGTAATTACTGAGTACTTATGCATTGTTTACTTAGGCATATTTCAACCTGTTTAAGTAATACCCTACTATGGACAGTTACAGGCTGCAACTACAGCATTGTCCTATTTGGGTCAGTATTATGATAACTAAATTAATATCACATTCTTGAAAGGATAGACAGTAGTACAAGTACTAGAAGTATGTGTTACATGTATAATAAGAAGACTCATAGTATAGCACTCATCTGTTATAAATATGAGAACTTGAACAAATTTCTGAACAACAAAACGAACAATTTCATGATTTTGATCTCAAAGAAAAGTAAAACAATTATAAGTTGAGCATCGATACATAAAAAATATCTGAACATTGCCAACTTTGGTGAACTTTTATGCAAAAATAAATGATTTGTTAAATTCCAGGATAATAAGTATTACTCCTATAATGAAAACAAAATAAACACCCTCTTGATGCATCCACAACCCTTGATGCCATTAGAATGCGATGTTTATACAATTTTATTCGATGATAAAGACATGGTTGTTATACCCATATAGTCCTAGTAGGTTGTATTGAATGTGCACAATCCTTACCAGTCAAGACGAGCACCACGTGTTCCATTTCCTCAGCAAAAGAGACAAAAGAGGAGACAACCAGCTTCCTGGCCGAACACACCCAGCCGGCCATGGCCCCTGGTCACGTGGTGGTGAATCGTCCAAGGCAGATGGGGCCACAATTTAAACCTGCGGGTGAAAAAAGTTGACCATTACTACTACTACTTATATGAAACAACTAAAATTGTCATATGAAACGGCATAATAAAACGGCTCTTGGAAAGATATTCCTGAATAGAATGGTGGAGAGCGAACCGAGGCAGAGAGGACTTAGAAGATTGTCCCAGGATATCACTGACTGGATGGATGGCATCATTACGGAAAATGACCGTTTTTTGTAAATTACAAGCTGCTAGGGAGACCACATCCAGGAAGGATACGCCAAGAGATAGCATGGCTTGAATTTGAAAATATAATTTTTCGATTTTCCTTCTGCTCTCTATCCTTAATTTGCTAAGATATAATAGAATAGAGAGTGCCAGGTCCAATCGGAGATAGAGAAAGTCCCATGAGTATACATATTGTACTATGCTTGTAAAAGAACCGTTGGCTGTCTGTAAGACAATCCTAGAAAACCCTTGAGATCACCAAAGAAGTGGAAATGGGCAAATTCCAGAGAACAACAAGAATCACCCAGAAAAGTCTGCTCTACCATTATAGCCACATGATAGAAAAGTATTGTTGTTGCTGTTGTTTTTTTGTTTTGTTTTGTTGTTTTTTTTGTTTTTTTAGTTTATGAAACAGTAGACTTTCATAATAGATTGGATGGTTTTCATATATGGCAGAAACGGGTTCAGTTTTAGAAAGAAAAAAAGAAAAAGAAAAAAGAAAAGGAGAAGCCAGTTATCTGATCTTCTAATTAAGCTTTAGAATTAAGAATTTAGAGAATTTCCTTGGCAGGCTCTTGTTTGTGGTTGTGTCTGTGCTATGAGTGGGGATGTTGGGGGAGGGGGAGGGGGGAGGATCATGCAATTCTCCCTTGATAGTTCATATTATACGATACGGAGAACGTATTTTACTAAAAAAATAAATGTTACTTTACTGCATATGAGGGAAGTAAATATATGTCCACTGGAAGATGATTACGGAAGAGATCTCGGAGGAAACATAAAATATTTGTATTAAAATCTCCTATGAAGAGAAAAGTCATACATATTCAATGCAATATTACCTTAACCGCAGAATATTTCTAATATTTTTCATGGATACGTAACTAAATGATGGTATGTCGGATAGGGAACTATATAAAATCAATCTAGTTGTAATAGTTTTTTTTATAAAATTAAATTATTATTAGACAACATCACAGTGTAGGCCTAATGTACACGTATTGCCACATTACTTGTCGACCATATTCGATTTACCCACCCATATTGTGCATTTTATACATGGGTTAAACGCAGCCTGTCACAAATAAACAACAAGTTATAATACTGATGATAAAAAAATGAAAACAAAAAGAGCCATGATAAATTATATTTTCTCCTATTGCAATAGTTAATTGTGGTCTTTTTTTCCTGTGAAATTAAGCAACCGGAACAGCAACATTCAATTAAGTAAACAGACCATAACACAAACCCCATCGAAAAATGTGCGGTACGTGTAATGTGTAAATGGAATGATGGATATGCACTTTGTGAAAATGAAAACAACAACAACAAAAGTACATCTATACTTGGGGGAGCGGATAGCTCAGTAGTTAGGGCGCTCGACTACCACGCCAAAGGTCCCTGGTTCAAACCCGTGCAGGCTTGAATTTGAAATCCAAATTTAATTCAGGTTTTGTTCTGCCCCCCTATCCTTAAGTTTCTAGGATAAAGAGTGCCAAGTCCTATCGGAGACGGACTATAGGTCCCATGTGTATAATATACGCATGGAAAAGAACCCTTGGCTGTTTACAAGGCAGTCTAGGAAAACCCTGATATCACCAAAGTAGTAGAAATGGGTAAAATTCAGTACAACAACAACAAAAAGTATCCTAATAAGTACAGCTGATAATTTGTGGCACATTTCACCCTCAAGTTGATCCACTAACTCATTACATCCAAATTGATTGGTCAATTATGTTTAGAGCTTTCCCCATGAAGCATGATCAGAACTGCTGCCTCCAACTACTATGTTCTGTAGGCCCATCTGTCCACCATTTTAGCCGTGTAAATATTGATTATTTCATTTTATTTATTATATCGTGTTTAATTTTTAAGTCTTGTTTTATCAATCTCCATTGCATTTCAGCTTTTACCTCTTCAGTCCTCTGGTTTATGGGATGTCAGGTCCCCTTGCAGCAAAAGAGAACAGTACCATGCATGGCCTTAAGTGGATGGATTCTTGGGATATCTGAGAGGATAGCAGCCAAACCAAGTAGTTGGTTGAATCTAAAATGTCTCTTTATTCACGAATGTCATCAGTATAGTCAAGGAATATGGCTGTCCCACAATGTCAAGGCCTTATAAAATAAAATGAAAATATAATGCTCTTTAGAATTTTCTTTAGGAGAAACTGACCATTGTTTACCTGTGAAAAAGTAACTGTATCATTTGGTAAAGAAAATAAGACGACCTGCATAAAAGTTAGCCAAAGGTTTTCACACTGTAACTATGTTCCTAACTTAAGATGGCTTTCAATTAAGTAAAAATGTGTATTACTCTCTAGTCTACTCTGCTTTTCAACATCCCATCTAAATTTTAAGCTTGATTTAAAAGACTGATAATAAAGTAATGTTTTATTCACTTTTCATTAGTACAGTTAAAAGTTTGCCAGAGTCCAGAAGCTGACCAATAACTTTATGGTATTTCTATCAGGAATGAAAATATATTGACTGTTTGAATAAACCCCAACATGAAACAGAAATGGAAAATTTACTTAATTAGAAATGGGTTGCTTTTATTAACTACTCAAGCAATGAAGAGTTTTTATTTTGCCTATATCTTGTTCTCTAGTGATATATATAAATAGTTTACCATAACAATTAATTATTAATATACAATGAATTTATATGCTTGTATACAATTTACTAAAATGATAATTCTATGCAATGTTTTGAAGTATTTATTATTCATATATTTATTTATAATTATTAGTTGAATACTTGATGTTGTTAACACAAAATTGATTGTATCACTTTACATATATTTATTTGGTGCTTTAAAGAATTGCGAAAAATTGATTTGTTTTTTTAGCCTAGTTATGTGATTTCTCTCAGGACGTAAGTAATACCATTTTCATATTTTAGATTTGCTCACCCTTGGTGCCATTTATCTTTGTCACCGACCTTTCTGATAATCATGAGCTTCAACCAGGGATAAAATTATAAATGTTATATCAAAATAGAGAAGAAACATTGCACTTGATTAACGTATGTTTTAAACATATGAATATTAATAATTATATCTAGACTTAGATATCCTGCAATGTTTATTACATTGAAATAAGATGGCCATTACTGAATATACTGAAGCTTACTAAGACATATAGTAGTTTTGACAGAAAAGTTTGACGTATAAATGATGCATGTAATATTCAAGTTGATTGAACAAGCCATCACACTATGTGGTGAACAGCTGTTCAACACTATGATTTGCATTTCTTTCAATTTGGTCATTAGAAAGTGAGACTGTGTATTTCTAGATTCTGTCCAAATTCTTGATTTTGTTAATTCGCTGGAGCCTTCCCTATTGACAAATTCTTTCACCTTGCAATGACCTAAAAATCACAATAAACCCGCCCAGATAATTTTTACAAAACTTCAAAGCCCTAATTATCGTCTTTTAAACTTCTCGTAATGTCCATTCTTGCTCAATATAATATTTAGTTCTAGTAGTACATTTCTAAAAGCATAATTATATCAAATTAACGATAATTCTACATAACATATTTACATTTATTTACAATAGAAATAACTATTAAAAATGAACATGAAAAATTTCACTATGAAACCATTTCTTTTGACTTGTGATGTTGAAAGTTGTCGTGAAGTTTTGGCATCAAAAGAAATGGCTTCACGACGCCGATAAAGAAAAGAAAAACAAATGTACCATTATCTTCTCTTTAAGAAAGGTTCCAATGAAAATTATGGTATAGTTGGACTGGATTCAATTTAATAACATTTTATGTGAGGACATGTCTATATGTCGTTGACTCCAGTTAGTTGACAAGTTGACAGTTGCATTTCCTTCCTCGATCATCTATAAATCATTTTGTTATAAGCGTAAATGAAAATCTATATTCTATACCTGTGGTATTTTATTTACCATTATGCATCAAAGCCACAAAAAAAATGTAATGTTGACCACTAGGCATTCGTTACTTGATTCACTACAACATTCCAACAATGTTAAAGAAAACCAATAGATTTTGATCTTATGATTATGAATATAAGCTTATCTCCACGTTTCATGTTTAGATTCATATGCTAACTTAGTTATTCTGTCCATTTGATTCTTTCTACATATAACTACCACCATGTCTGTATTATTTGACATCTTTGTTGCTTGGGTTGTGGACATTTTTAGAAGAATTTATGTGGAAAAAAACTTGTTGCATACTCAATCCATCATGGAATGCTCACTTTCCACTCACAACATTTGTCATGGCCTCTAAGCCACAATGGCATAAAAAGGTCATGGCAGATTGAAGTATGCCACTATTATTTTCCTCTTCTACTATTTTTCACACAGAAAATCTCATCCTTTTTGTTGTTGCCCTTATTATATTATTGTTTATAAATGAAGCTAAAAGCATTTGAACTTTGTAAGGATATAATTTCATCATTGTGTTGGACTGGCAATTGATGATCAAGTTAAAAATCAACACACTTGTATGAGACCATGTTTAACAAAATAAGAATGTCTTTAAGTGCTTCAGCTTCTTATCCTATTTTACTTATTCTATTGACTATTGACTTTGAAAAAAAAAAATGTAGCTAACAATGGATTGGCACAAACGACCTTCTGACTGACACTAATACTAACATTGGGAAAAATCCAATTCCTTAAATACTTTTATGTACATGTGTTAAACTGTTCTCATGCTTGATTATATGTCAAAGGTATTATCTCTAATAATAGTAATAAACATGCTGTGATTTTTATTAAATCAGAGTTATCATCACACTGTTCAGTGAAGCTTCCAAGCAAATTCTAAGAAGCCTGAAAATGTGCCTAGATGTACATTACCGGTACATATCAATATTAAATGCTCAATTGGTTCAATATTAAAAGGACTTATGACTGTTCTTACTATTGAGAGCCAACATGATACTAGAAAGAGATGAGCAGGGTAACACAGTATTGGTGATTAACAATGAATTCTACATTTTTTTAAAATTCTCTGACACTTAAGCAAAGATTATTGGTGATGACAAAATATCTGGATTTCAGATCAAGAGTAAAGTAACAGGATTTCCGGCATTTGTCAGAAGATAAGCATCCCTGTATATTACATTCACAAATTTGTCAATGTTGTGGATGTTTTCAATGAGCTTTGATGCTAAACAAGGTGATCTGGAAGACATGGTATTGTTATGTCAGCTGTTTATATAATCTTTAATGTCCTCAGTATTTTACAAACCTGCTGAAAAAAAAAGAGATATCTTGTAATTATTTAATAAATGGTAATATTAAATGTTTTTTAGTTTTAGTTGTCAAAGTACTTATGGATGGTCGCGGGCACAAACCATATAACTCCAGAAACTTAAATTTTACAGAAGGAAACAACTGGAAGGAAATTGGAAGTGAAAAGACATATTTTGATCACATGACTGAGCATATTTTTATCGGTTTATGAGTCTTGATATTTTAAGGGGTGATGCACATCCAAATTTACTTTAAATCAAAGCAACAAAGAAAGAAAAAAACAGTTTTATGTCCAGAGTTAGCTGGTTTGTCCCTGAGACCATCATTATGTCAATGTAATGCATCTATCGTGACAATTGTTAAATGTTGGCAGCATAATATCATTTATTATTGTTTATTATATTTATGATATGGTGTGCTTTGAATTACTTACACTCATTTATTCATCAAGTTGATATTTCTACATAATATTGTATTATTATCTATATACATTCTGACGTAAATGAGTGAGGGTCAGAAAAGGATTAATGTATATACATTGTGGAGAAGGAATGTTAATATGAAATATATTGTGGATGTTATTTTTGCTTTATTGGCAGTGCTTTGGCTGAAAAAGAAAAAGTTATGTTTATGTACTCACACTTAATTTTGATACGAGGTTCTCATACTACAAATTAATCAAGCTTTTACTCAAAGACACTACATTCAAAAAATCTGATCTGAATGTCCCACTTGTCATTACTCTTCCTCCCTTTTCTTTCATCATATAATTTTCATTTGTATTGAGAACTGCATATTGCATGCATTCCAAATGTAGCATCTTTACTCTTGCATAAAATTTTCCATGTAACAAATACTGCTGGTGTTCTGACTCCTAATTCTTGTTAATATTTGTGTGAATAACTCATATCTGTCAGTTTAATTTCATAGTATTCATTTCTCTCACATCACTTAAAAGAGTATTATTTCATTACTTTCTTTTGGTTTTCTTTCTACAACTATCCTTGTCTTCGTTTGACTACTTATTAATATGATGAGGGAAATTAATACATTTTTAAAAACTATGTTTACCTGTTTTTCTGAGTTTTATTACATGTACATGGATTCATCATTGATTGTGTTTGTCTTGTCTTTGAAATGCATGCTGGTTTTTTTAGACTGCTACCATTGTTGTTGTTGTTGTTGTTGTTGTATTGAATTTACCCATTTACCCACTCTGGTGATATCACGGTTTTCCTAGAATGCCTTGTAAACAGCCAAGGGTTCTTTTACATGCGTATATAACACACATGGGGCCTCCGATATTATAGTCCGTCTCCGATAGGACTTGACATCTGTATCCTAGCAACTCAAGATTAGGGGACAGAAGGAAACCCGAAAAAAATTGAATTTCAAATTCAAGCCTGCACGGGTTTGAACCAGGGACCTTTTGCTTGGTAGGCAAGCACCTTAACCACTGAGCTATCCGCTCCCCAACTGCTACCATAGTGGTAAACAGATCTTGTAAAGATATAGAGAAAGTACATGTATACGCAAACTCTGTTGTAGCTCATCTTTGCTCAATGATGACTCTCAGAAGACTAGTAGGTTAGTTAGTTAGTTATTTGGAGTTTAAGGACTCAGTCAACCACTAGGGTTATCTCAGAGCCAATGAAAAATTAAGACGATAAGCTAGTGAAAAGATAAAAGCAGAAGTAGAAGAAATAGATTTTAGAAGAGGCAAAAAAGTCGCCAAGGAGGAAAAGAAGCATTTCAAATAATAAGTACAATACATATAATATTAAAGATAACTAAATGGAGAGATGATTTACAAAGAAAAACATCTCAAAAACAAAAAACTTAAATAATGATGGCCATCAAGCCCCAAAATATGCACTACTAAATGCAAAGACCACCCAGGATTTTCCTAATGTCCTTTATGTACCAAAGTACTCGGTCCCTCTAATTAACAAGTGACCCTGACTAATAGGCAAATGTTTATATTGCATATTATGACAGATTGTTTTGCGGATATTGTTTTCCAGACTTTTCTTCAAATCAGTCTGCATCTATGTTAGCTGCCTTCTTTTCTTTGTTTTCTTCTGAAAGGCTCAATTTTGAATGTGGTTAGCTCACCCAACTTCTGACCAAAAATACTGAGTTAGAATTTCATCTCAAATATTGAAGATTAATTTTCACAAGTTGTATCATCTGACTCGGGCGCACATATGAGTTTCTAGCTGTACAGCTGTTTGTGTCCAACAACTTTTTGTGCAAATCTTGTGTGCTATGTGACCCTGGGTATGTAACAGTCATTATAAAATGCTACTATGAAAAGAGACATGACTTAGATATGAGTTTTAAATAAGTGCATTTTTTTATATGAGTTTATTTCATCATCAGCACCACAATCATCATCTTCATCACTGTTCTAGTTCTAGACCACATTACAGTCAGATCAAACAATAAACACTGAAAGTCTTAAGCAATTAAAAAACATGCGTGTATTTACATGAAACTGCTTCATTTCCAAGAGCAATATGAGAATGGAAATATGTAGTCCGAAGTGAGCCATTGATTTTTTTATCATTGTCTGTCTGTCTGTCTGTCTGTCTGTCTCTCTCTCTCTCTCTCTCCCTCTCTCTCTCTCCCTCATACCCCCCCCCCCCCGATGATCTTGATGTATAGCCATACCATATTAATTATGAAATGATGAAACACAACACCCTTTACATAGTATACACCAAATGAAGCTCTTAATATCAAGACTCAAATACAGGTTCATCTGATTTGCTTTGGAGAAGAATGAACTTTATTTGCTTGTTTTCAAAAACCCAATTATATAATAATATTACACATTTACCTTGCTTTGCATGAGACATAAAAATTAAAATGAACTTTAAAGAAATAAAAGAAAGAATTGCCGTTTAATGAATCGCGGTTAATGTTATCCATAATTTGGACTCCCCATGTATCTGTAATCCCTGAGCAGGTTGATTTAAGTGCCCTGAAAAAGTTCATACATGAATATGGAAAATGTATATTCTAACGTAAGGTAATGTAATGTATGTTCCTTCCATGCTGGAGTTAACAGAAACCTCCACTTGTGAGCCTCAGCTGCCATCAATAAATAAAATTGTGTACAATGAAGTTTAATCATAGTAATTTTTTTTTTTAATTTCCTTTTATTGTAGTTGTTTAAGGTTAGGTCCAACCAGAATCTGTCTAAGGCCTCTGGTTTAACACATAAAAAATAAAAAATAAAATGAAAGAAAATGAATATCTACGACATCCAAATGTATGCTTATAATGTTTATGAAGTGGCATCATTTTGTTTTATATATACCAATATAAAACTATATAAAAATAAGAGTTTTTACTATTTTCTGTTGAAATTTCAATGCTATAATATCAATAAATGTCAAAAGCTATTTTGTAAAGAAAATTTAATACAACAATCAATTCAATGTATACAGTATAATAAAGAGACAGATTGATTTGGTTGGTCCAAGCATACTTAAAAAAACTCATTTAATAATATTATTCCCGTTTCTTTTTTTTTCTTTATTTAATTCTGCTAATAAAAGTATTTTTCCAAAACTTTGCAACTATAATTACATGTACTATGAATTCTAAAATCTTTCTTTCATCGTCAATAAAACAAAATTCTGATAAGATGTTAGTTTAGTAAATTGGACTTTTTTTCCCCTTTATGTTCTAACCAACATACGATAGATCTAATTTATTCTGTCTCCCCAAAAATTTGTTTTGAAAAAAACTTTTCATGAAAATTAACTTTCCCAATTCCAAGTTTTGGAAAAATGCTCGTCAATTGATTCATCCTCTAATTGTTTATCCTCTTCTAGTAAACCAGATACATGTAGGTATATCACTGGCTTTCACAACAATTTGTCAACTAGAGGAAAACATCTCAACTGACAACTTGTGTTTCATTGTCTGACGAAGGGTTATACCTGAAACATTACACTTAAACTGTCTTGTCCAATATTGTTGGGAATCATTATCTTTGTTTCACGATACTGTACTTTATTTTACCTTGCTTAAACTTAATCACTGATACCTCAGATACGCATATGAAATGCCATACATACCAAAGATGGCAAGAACATATGTTTACAAAAAGTCATTCTTCACAAGAACCACCAGGAATGAGCTACCCCCAAATATCATTAATATTCCATCAACAGAGAAATCTGGAAACAAAGTACAGGATTTTCTTTACACGAGCAGTCATGACTTATATTTTCCACTATGCACCATTGGTGTGATGGGGTCAAGACATTATAATAATAGTAATAATAATACATTTATAGAGCGCCAACATCCATTTCAAGAATGCTCATCGGGCTTTTACAACATAGAGTTTGGACATATAATTGCACGTATGTCTACACACACGTACATATAACCATATGCATATCTAAAAACTGGTATATATATCTTACTTTTATAAGAAGATGGGAAGAGTTGTAAATGCTAGGCAATTTTTTTGATGTGCATAATATTATATCTATAAAGGTATCAAATGAAAAACATCTGATGTACAATCCCTATCAAAACTCAATTTCCATTCATTACATTTTCCAGAACCCTGTGTAAGAGCTTTATATAACGTAAAAATACCTACAATGTAGTACATGTATATGTTTTAAATTTTCAACATTAATTAACATCATGATTAATTAAGTGGTAGAAAAACTTGTTTTAGTTTTCCTATGGGGCAATCATTTATTCTGTGCAGACCATTTAAATTTACTAGCATATCGATTTCATGTTTCCAATAATTGAAGTAAAAACCAAAATATATATATGAAGTGAAAAAAGTTCTGAATGGCATAAAATGTATAGCACTCATGGAATGTAATTGTAACAAGAGATAAAATCAGACATAAAGGTTTCTATTTTATCAACTGATAGCAGGAAGTGACGAATCAGAATCAAATTCAAACAACGAAATAGAAGTATTCATAAATAACTAGGAATATATTTCAAGGACATGCTGCATGTTTTTGTCAGTGGATAGTGGATCTAAGATGACGAATCGGGTCGAACAGAGTTAAACCAATTCGTCAACGTAGGGAGGAAAGCGAGAGTTCAGAGCATTATACTTTAGGTGTAGAATTGACACTAATGACAGTTTGTAGTCTATGCGAGCCCTAACCGGGAGCCAATGAAGGGCTTGAAGCATGTCGCTGGAATGTGTTCTGTCTGAGCTGCGAAGTCACAAAACCAGTCTTGCCACCCGATTTTGGACTCTCTGCAGTTTATTAATGGTGCAGTCAGAAAGGCCGAAAAGCGAGGAGTTACAATAGTCCATGCAGGATAGAACAATTGCACACATGACAGTTCATAGCGCTTTCTGGCTAAGATATTGTTTAATCCTAGACAGCCTGTACAGATCAAGATTGATGACTTTACTTTAATAATTCGATCAATGTGTTTTTTTATGGAAAGACATAAAACATAACGTGTATTGATAAAAGCTCTGCGTATCACAATTTGCCAGAACTTATGAAATTTAAAAAGTCAAATAATGATTCCTAGAAGTCTACATAAATATAATCACAGTCCACGTGTCTTGTAAAAAGGAGCTTCAATATCTAAAAACTTGCAATAAGATTGCCTCTGCATTAAGCTCACCTTAACTCATTCAATCCTAAGACAGAATATACTTGGCTTCGGCCAACATAACGTTAAGCCCTACAACCGAGTATACTCGGTTATGTGTCTGTACCACACTGTACGACTCAAAAGCAGTAGTATTTGAGCACCTGACTGGCTGCCAGGAGCAGGGCTGAATGAGTTAATAAATAAGTCATAAAATGTAATGCTATGCTGCAAATAATTCCATCGTGGTAATAAAATACTGGTAAATGTACTTGGTTAAGTACAGCATGTTCCCAAAAATGTTTTACAATTTTAAAAGCAATTGTGACGAGGTCAAGCTGCCTATATCTTAGAAACGAACATCATATGAAAACACCGAAAGTGAAATTATTGAATAATACAATTTGTAAAACATACCTTCCTCATAAAGTTGTTCATCAAAGGTCATTAAACTTAAACGAGCTTTCGTATCGGAGTCTTCAGATTAGCGATAGCGGAAATTTGAACATTATCAATATTTTTCTGAATTTTTGTAGAAAGAGGGGGCCTTCCAGTTTTCCTTTATGCACCGTGTTTGCAGTGCCTTTATTTTCAAAGAGATTTTTTATTCTATTATTAATCTATGAATTCTTTGGACAATGTCTTATAATAACACTGAATTTTCTACAAAACTGATGACGAACGCTAATGAATGAATGTGATTCATACAAAGCTTTCATGATGAAAATCTTTTCTTCTTGGATGAAAACCATTTTAGATAATAGAATGATTAATCTAGGTCTGCCAAAACATAATGGAAACACCAATAAAGAGATAATTTGAGGAAAGCAATTGGGAAAAAAATCATTGAAAAGTCCACAATGGAATGCCTATAATGTGCTCTAAGCTATAGATGCTAAAAACTTGTCACTTGATGGAACCGCTAACAACGTAAAAATGAATGATATCATTATACATATTTTTCTTTCCAAATAAACTTCACTCTATTACGCTTCATTCATTATAGGATTAATTAGCTAGCTCACATATTAAACGTTTGACAAGGTTTTAAAATCGTAATACTTTTTTGGGGACATTGTTAGTTAGTTAGTTATTTGAAGTTTAAGGGCTCAGTCAACCACTAGGGTTATCTCAGAGTCCATGAAAAAGTA